>JAOXJP010211055.1:0-11875 GCA_025762735.1 Platanus orientalis
ATTCATATGAGTTTTAATCTTATGTCTATGCCCATGCTTTGTTAAAGTTGAATTGAAAGTTTGCTGGATTTTTCTCAGGCTTGACGTCTAATTTTACTCTCAATGCCTGATTTTTCAACGCCTAAATTTAATTTAGGGTGAAAATCAGGCGTTGGATTATGAACAGTCTAGAGATTATTCTTCATTTTGTCATATTCTAATTTTAGGAGACCCCTCATGGGTTAGGTCTTTAGAGGGATGGTGGACCCCTCTAAATGACTTGTTGGTTGAGTCCTTAGGGTTAGGTGTTGACCCTAATGGAGTAGAGTGAAAAAAAAAAAGAATTATTATTTGTCTCACAAGCTTAACGCCTGTTTTTTATCTCAACGCCTAAATTTTAATTCAAGGTGAAAATCAGACATTGGGGAAACTAATCAAACCAGCATCTTTGTGCAATCTTTTGGGATGGTTTGGTGGGTCCCAGAATTATGGGACCCATGTCTTGGGTAAAGGGAAGTTTTTTAGGGTTACACTGTGCAACCCTATGGGTCCTAGGTGTATGCCACGTGGAGATATGATCTCCTAAAGTAGGCCACATGATCATCTGTCACAAGCCTAATGCCTGAATTTTCAACACCTGAATTTTAATTCAAGGGAAATTCAGGCATTAGGTGTTAAACCAGTAGCCAATTTAGGTTTTTGGGCCACCAAAGTGGGGCCCAAAGGTGTGGGGTCTCTCCTGAATCTTTACACTAACCCTAGGGTGGACTCACACTTAGACAACTTTTGAAAAGCATGATTTTTAAACCTAGGCTTAATGCATGAAATTCACTACAACACCTCAATTTCCATCCAACGCTTGAAATTAAATTTAGGCGTTGGGATAGAAATAAGGCCCACAGAGGTGCATATGCACAGAAATGAATCTCAAAGGCTATGTGTGCCGTGGGACATGGCTGGAAAAGAATCAGGGCTCCCTAGGGTGGGTCCTAGATCTCAATGCTTGATTTTTCTCCTGACACATGTTTGTTCAATGCCTGATTTTTAATTCACTAAAAATCAGGCGTTAATTATTGGGAGAAAATCCAGCAACTAGATTTCTCGATTTTGGAGACCTTAGGGTTTTAAACAAATTGTGAAATTGTGCATACTAAGAGACAATATATACAAGCATATAATATAAAAAATTGGGCATCAGATCATGTTTCTAAAAATCAAACAAAAATATGCAAATATTCAACTAATCTAGGTCTCCTAAGACCCAGATTTTAGGGCCTGTTTGGGGGGGGCCATCTCAGGACCTTCCACAGCCCATAAAATCATGAAATTAAATATACAAGTAAACATGTGAGTTTATATAACATACTATTTTTTGATCTACAACAAGTTAATATAAAATTCACAAAAAATTCTACACTAGAGCATACTCATAAATGAAAGCAAGTAGGGTTTAGGCTAGCATAGTTTAAACATATTGCTAACATAATTTGGACAACATAACTACATACTAAATGATCATATGAAAATAACAAAGATGAATTAGAGTAGGGTTTAGGCTTACCTTAGGTCTCAATGACCTAGGGTTTGCAATTTCCTTTCTTTTTCCTCTTCTTCCTCTTAGTGATTTTAGGGTTTCTGTTGCCAAATCTTTGGCTGAAGGAATTTGCGGCTATTCATAGCCCCAAATTGGCTAGGTGGAGGGTAGTAAGTCATAGGGGCTTGCTAGGTGGAGGATGGGGAGGTGCTTAACAAAATGAGGTGGAGGGCTATGGGGTGCATAGGTGACATTTATGTTAAGGTCATGGATAAGTGGCTTGAATAGATGAAGGGTTAGGATTGGTTTAGGCTAACTGAATGGAAGGTGAGGATGAGAGTGTGTTATTTTACATGGATTGGTGAGGTGAACAAAGGGGTAGGCTTAGATGTCATTTGATAGGTGTAGGAGAGTTGTAAGTAGCAGTGGTGGAGCATCAAGGTGCCATTTGCAAGGACATAAGTGGGACCTTAGGGATATGAAATTTAGCACCTAGATCTAAGGGTGAGGGGAAAGAGTGTACTATGGAAGATGCTCATCCAAAGGTTGGTAACTTTGCCTTAAGGTGTGAATATCTTTAATTCCATTAATGAGTTAAATGCCCTAAGGCATAGTGTAATGATTACTTCTTGACTTTTCCATACTTTTACTACATGATTCTTTTCCATGGCTCTTGGGATTGGAGTAGAGTGAACTTAGTGTCTAGTTTTGAAGTCTCGGACGATCCAGTCGCAACAGACTAGTCGGAACCAAATTAAGATAAGGGTAAGGGGTAAAATTAGGGTTTTTTTGTCCTAGAAAGCTTGCAAATACATTTTGGAAGGGCAATGAGGTAAAATTGATCTTAGAAATTGTCTGGTGAAAGATGGCCCTTGGTTTAGGTGAACCATAGCCTCTTACCACGCTGAATTACGATACTCGAGTTGAGAATTGCACTAAAAATACCTGTTCGATCATCTAGGGATTTCTTGATGGGAACTGCCCCCGTATTTTATGTAGATCTCTATTTTGAGCTATGCTTGGATGATTTGAAGCTTGAAGAATATCAAGACTACATAAAACTAACAGATTGGCCATTAGAATCCTGGGAAGTTGCCAGGGGATTTACGAAGCAGAGTTATTTGTCAAGATTGGGTTTTTGTAGTTGCTTGAAGATCGAGGGAATTGAGCTGTCATACCTCCTCCAATGTTCAAGTTTGTGAAATGGTCTATCGAAGGTAGGGCAGAGACTGAATAAATGAGCTTAACCTTGTCCCATTCTGAGTTTGAGAGAATTTTTAAGTAAATTTCTTGTGTCAAATACAGACAAAAGTGTCTTGTTCTGATTTGAGTGAAAAATGATGGTATGGGACATGGGGTTCTCCCAATCCAATGAAAATTTGAGACTTTGAAGGTGTGGAAATTACGAGGATGTGGTTGCTAACAGACTAAATTTCTAAGTTTAGGTGAACTCCCAAGAGTCAGTTAAACACCTAATTCTTGGTACTAATTTGTGGCTTCTTTTGGAGTAATTGAGTGAATCTGATCAGATAAGTTCCACAAAAGTTCGTGTCCCTTAGACAATTTTTTTGAAGGTCTCGCAATTCCAGAGAGATGGACACCAATTGATCTTGATTCGAACATCCGACGAAAACATGCTGGCTCGCTATGAGTGAAATATAGTTAGGACAGTCTTTTAGCCTTTTGAGGAAGATTTGATATTTCACCAAGATTCAAGATATAGAGATAATTTTCTCAGACCTGAAGATTTGAAGCTAAGGCCAGGGCCGAGATTGGGCAATTGTCCTTTTAGGATTTAGGGATCGGATGCATCTCTAAGAGTTTTTCCAATGGTTATCTTTAGGTCAAGTTTGACCTAAGTTGAGAGGTTGACTATTACCAATCTTGACGAGTGTTGACTTTGTGATGAGTTTCTCGAAGTTGGGAGAAACATAGGTGCATATAGTTTGAAATTACACCATTTTGGCAATGGGAGAAGTCTCGGGGATCCTTAGAGGGTCGAGGGGTGAATTCTTGAAGGTGAAAAGGGTAAAATGGTAATTTTTTTGCCCGCGGGTCAAAAAATGTGAAAATGAGGATTCTTTGTCTGTGATGCGTCACAACAAAAAAGCTTATATAGACGAAAGAAATTCAGTGATCTGAATGATAGATAGTGAGTTTTGGGTCTTTGAAGGCAAAAAGGGCAAAATGGTATTTTTTTCACTTCGCTGACGAAAGGCTTATGGAGGTTGGTAAAATTACAAATAACATGAGTGAATTCTTGAATATGGACCCTCAAAGTCCTATTGATGCTTTTGTGAGAGATTATGATTTGTCTTGAAATAGTGCATTTTGAGTTGTAATAAGGTGTTTTAACTAGTTCATTATAACTGAAATATCTGGAAAAACTTCTTTGGGAATGCCTAACCTCCTAGAGTTCAGATTTGTTATTCCTAAACCATTGGTGCTTAGAGTCTTGATGTCTAAATGTTGTTATGTTGTCCTTATGCTATCAAATGACCCAAGTCAAAATTTGGGTGTTGACAGAAATCATATGGCAATGGACACACATGCAAAGGATTTCAAGGTGTTAAAAAAATACATGTGACCACTTCTCAACGTATTTGTAAAGTCAATGTAATTGATTTCAGCTTTTATATATTAGTAAACTTTTTTAAATCCATTAATTTAATTGTAAAACCATGGCTATGGAAACATCCACTAGTAGTGGTGTTCTGTTGTTCGTGCTTCAATTGACAATTGAGTTCAATAGTTGCATCAGAGATTCAAATGTGAGTTGCAATGGGGGAGAGTGAGGGGTCTTTCTCAAATTCAAAATCCGGAAATAATATTTTTTACCTTGTTATCTGGCAATTTCGCCAAAACTTTGAACCGATTTGGAAAAAATCTAAAAAAAACCATCGCATGCCAGCCTCTGTGTCTTAGAGCATGCATAGAGTATACAATTTTGGGAGTAGAACATTTATTCCCCTTTTTTTTTTGGTCAAAGTGTGTAACAGCCAGTACTGGGAGAATCCGAGCTCATTATCCGAACCCGAACAGACCAGCTTACGAGTTTGCAACTACATGTAGGTAATCTGTGAAGTGTAAAGCAATTTGTGATGATCTTTTATATTTTAAGTAAACAACCCCCACCATCCTACATGCCGTCACCTTCCTTAAAATAAATTAAGGACATGGTCCCCTTTTTCATCATTTAAAACTTAGTGCATGCATGTGGTATATATGAGTCATGAATGGGGGTGAGTGAAGGCAACTGCGCAGAAGGCACGCTACATGCCATTAACGGTAAGACAAAAAAGAAGAAAACAGAGAATTCAAATAGAACAGAAGAAGGTGTTTCCACAGATCACCAAATGTTTATCAGTCTAGGACCATTGGTTTAGTAGTTTTAGATACCCCTAAAGATTGAAAATTTTCTGTAGAGCCCATAACAAAATAAATCCAATCCAGGTGTAAATAGGGTTGGAGAATGTCGGGTCGGGTTCAAATGCCCTGTCTGATCCGTAAACGTTAAATATGGTTGAAAACCCTCAATCATAACCTAGAAATAAAAGTTAAAAAGAGGTTGATGGGGTCTGTTTAAAAATAAATAAAAAAATCGAATCAGGTTTTTTTTGGGGTAAATTCTGAATCAGGTTGAAAAATGCCCAACCCAAATTCAACCCGGTTAGAATTAGCAACTTCAACCCGGTTGGAATTAGCCACTTCAGTATCCAAACACAATAAAAAATAAAAAATAAAAATAAAAACCAGGCGGATTGATGAGTACTCAAAATTAGCCTGTCAGAGATAATTCATTTTAATGGTGGTTAAAGCAAAGATGGATGGGGTTGGATTGTCTCCATAATATGCGGGAGGAAAACACTTCAGCATCTCTAGTGTATTAACACCTGTCCCATTGAACATAAGCAAAATTACTATTTAACAAGACAGATGTCAAACAAACCACAAATGTTGGGAGTGTTTTGCTCCAATACAGAGACAGAGAGAGAGAGATGGGCATTCTCACGTGCCCATGAACGAAGGTGAAGATGAATGAGGACAATGGAGAAGAGACTAAATAGGAAATAAGAGGAAAGGAAGAAAAAAAGTTGGGGGTAGACACGACATCTTGGAAGAAAAAGCTTAGTAGTGGGTGTATGAATTAACTATCAACTTATAGTTTGTCCACTCATTTCTTGAGAAATGGTGCAGGACATCAATAAAGAGGGGAAGAGATTGTTGGATATTAGTAAATGGATTTCAACTTTTCAACTTTGAACAGAAACAACCACCTTGTGGGTGCCACCTTTAGCATAACCATTGCATTTGTAATATTAGTATTTTAGATATGACTGTGTCTTCTACTCCTTTGAGGAAAGGTACAGCATTTAAGATGTTTCTTCAGATATTTTCTAGGATCATGCCTACTTCTAGGGATTTCAGGTCCATAAACCATCTCTCTCTCTCTCTCTCTCTCTCTAGGGATTTCAGGCCCATAAACCATCTCTCTCTCTCTCTCTCTCTCTCTCTCTCTCTCTCTCTCTCTAATAAAGTCAGACAAGTAAAAAGCACACCAAGTATGAACAATTTAAATCTAGAGTAAAAGGTTAAATTACAAGTTGACAAAGTCCAACCAAATTATTGAAGATTTGAGAATTAGAGAACCAATTAAATAGTTAATTTTATAAATTTTGTTAATTTTAAATTTGTCCGGTATGATCTCTCCTATAGTCCTACCTATAATCTAACCTACCAAGAAAATAAAAATAATGCAAAAGAACATAAGAAATGATGTACCACACGTGGGAAAAGGATCTGAGAAGAAAGAAAAAGGGAGCAAAAATGTGACCCACGAAAATCATACATAGAAAATTTGGGACTGAAAGGGAATGCTGACCAATAAGGGCCTGTTTGTACAAATCTAGTACATCATTGGGTTGCATTACGTGGGAAATTTCTCTTTTTCATTTTAACAATAAGAAGAGAAAAGAAAAGCTTAGATTTGTGAAATGATTATAGGCACATAGGCATAAAAGAGCTTGAGTTTGCTTTGATCATTACAGATGATTTAAGATCACGAATGCCAATAGGGAAATATTACTATGGGCCAGCTTTCAGATGGAGCATAGCCCATAACCCGTTAAGCCTAGAAGCCCATAATTTAATGAATGAAACTTTCTTATCTGATAATTGACCATACTTTCTGATAATTAGCTGGGAATCAGGTGGATATGGTCATCCATTTCATATGATTTTGGTGGCCCATCATAAAGCATTTCTAGATGATGGATTAGTGCACGACAATTTTATCAACAACAACAAAAAAAAAAAGATTAGTGCACGACAAATACTTTGCTTTATAATTGTTCTTAATTACCATGAACCAAATTTGGGTTTAAATCAAATACAAATGAAACGGTAATATTAGAAACTACTCCATATTAAAAATCCTAGAAAAACATCGGTCCCGTCTTCTGCAAAAACCACCCGGGCAAGAGAGCATTATACATATTTCTGATACATCATATATCTTCACAAAAGTAGGTCCATCTGAATTACCATGGTGCTAATCCCATCATCTATTTCCTTAATTCTCTCATGGCTTTCTACTAGTGACCACCAATGGCAATATTGACCGAGGTCAATCAGATAATTGAACCTGAGTAAAGATCTTATTCCCTTTGATCCATTAAACAACAAATGATTTATAGAATTCAAGTCAAGATAGATTTGACTTTAGCCAATTTACGACTAATACCACCACCCTAGGCGTAATAGATCAGGTCAGCCACCGACTAGAAATGTACCCATCAAATAATTGATTAATTATATATAGCCATGAGGAAACAATCTTTAAATGCTAAACAGCATCTGTAATATCTCTTTTGATCCTCGTCAAGCAAACTGTTGTGCTCATGAAAAAGCTTAGCTTGGACTTCGGTAGTGGTGGAATCCGTTGGTCCCTGCTAGGTTCCTCCTTTGTTGTTTGATCTTCAATAATAGAACTTCATTTCCAAATAATAAAAAAAAAAATTCCAATATATAACAAACCATAAAGAAATGCAACTTAGCATGGATGCATTTTCTAAGATAATAGTATTTTTTTTTTTTAATTTTTTAGTTACATAAAACTTTTTGACACTAATATTCTTATCTATCAAAGATGAAAACAAGGCAAATTAAATAAACCTTCCAAAATGAGAACTAGTTAGGGTTGGAGTTGTTATTTAGTACATGATATAGGTTTATCCTTATATATAAAAGGTTATTTATTCAAACTTTATGTAAATCAAGCCTTATTCCAACATTTTTTAGCGAATCTTATTCCGCCAATCCACTCAATCTAGTGTTATATTACATTTATGAAAATTAAATAATATTTTTTGTTAGTGTGTGCTTGTGCAATCTGGAAATATACATAACAGATCCAATATATAACAAGAAAGTAGAAGGCATAAAATAGTATATATAAGTTCCAAAAACATAAGATTCTATGAGAATTTAAGGTGATTCAAACTCATTGAATAATTTTTATAACATATACCTTCTTTTAATTTAAAAAAAAAAAACCATTGTATTAAAATAAAAAATAGAAAGAAGCTTTTCCTTTGTTGCATTGATAATTAATAGTTTTCAACTCCAATTAATTTCACTTTCAAATGATTAATAAACAAGAAATTCAAACAAAAGAGAAAACTATCAAAATTTTGTACAATAAATGATTGATCCATCCATAAACCAAAGACAACATTCAATAAAGAAACAAAAAAATACATCTTTAAAAGAGTTTAGCTATATAGGTCTTCCTTTTAGAGAGAAATGAATAAAGTGCTTAAAAAACTTATTACAATGAGCATTAATTAAATGGAGTTGCATGCTGCTTAAAAGTCAAAATAGGACAGATGTTGATTGAGAAGTATAACCAAAAAATGACCAAGTCAATGCTCCCTCAAAATTTTTCTTAATTCAGCATTTAAGAGAAAGTGCTGATATTTAAGTATTAATTATTGTTCTTTCTTCATGGACAAGAAAGTTTGGTGGCTAAACTGGTCATTGGGTTTCATTAGTATTGCCGACAAATTCAAAAAATTTCAAATTGCCAAAAACTAAAACCTCAACAACCAATGAATGCTATTTAAAATCGGCTAGCAAAGGAAACCTAGGTTCTTTCACATGACAACTGAAGCTACTGCCAAGAAGGTTCATAATGTTTGCTATATCATCTTTTATTCATGTGGCAAGCTTCACTCAGATTGTCCGTCTTCGTAAAATAAAGTTCTCGTTTATGAGCATTTTTTTAATTAAAATTTTAAAATTCCTACTAAGATATGAATCCAATATAGGATTATCACATGTCCAATGATTCCAATTGAGAGGGTCCCCTATTTAATGGACGGTTTAGATCTGTCACATCATCCCTCAAAGTGGTTGAAGTAGGGAAAGCTTGTCTGGTATTGGGAACAAATTTCCTATTCAAGATGGTGTCCTGGGCACCAAGTGACTTCATTTTGAATGAAGTGTAGGAATTTGAAATTTCATCTCACCCATCCATTTTATTCCTTGTGAAGTCACCTGTGTCCTGATCACCATCCTTGACACCAAATCTTGGACAAAACATCTACTTCAGATTGGTTAATATATCAAGAAGACCTACTTATATGTGGCAGCATCGGGTAGCTCGAAAGGGTTCACATGTTTGCCTCCTCATCATCTCCTTATTTGACAAGTCAACCCCCCAGGTTGAGATTAGGTGCGGAAATCAGTTTTTCCTGATGTATTAGAATGATACCAAGGGGCTGACACATCAGTGCCGAAAAGTGACTTTCACTTTTTGGGGGTGCTCATCACTTTTCAATACTGATATATCCATCCCCTGATGCTATTCTAATACATTAGGAAAAGCTGATCTCTGTACCTACTCTTTTTCACTGCTACACCACATTAATAGATTTTTTTTCTTTTCCTTTTTAATTTCAAATTAAATATAAGAGCCTTCAACACGGTATTAACAATGACCTAGTACTAGTGTGTTAGAAAGGAGGTGTGCATCCGGAAAACTTTTGTAGTCAATATCCTCATGACTAATCTTATTGTCATGGTATAGTAAGGTCATGTCACTACGAAAGGGTTACATGGAGCTGTATAATTATAAAAATGCCTCTTCATTGGCCTCTAATATAATGTGGAAAATTGTATTGTATGTCTTATGTTTTGAGTGTGTATTATTAATCCCGTGATTTTCCATCCTGTTCGGGCTAGGGATGGGCACTTGTCCATAAACCCATAATAGAGCTTAATCTAGTTCAACTTATTTATTTATTTATTTTTATTTGATCGGGATAATAAATAAACAAAGAAACTTGGCTAATTCATCTGACTTTTCCAAGCTTAGGGTTGGCAGATCCCACTTGCAAGCTGAACCTACATTAGGGAATTAACGATTGTTATATTGGATTTGATAGATTTAGATTAAATTAGGATTTTATTAGATACGATTAGATTTTATTCAGTTTCTATCTTGTCTGTCTATTTAAACCTCTTGCTAAAGTACTGCAAATTAAATTACAATCAATAAGCAACTATATTTTTAGGTTCTAGTTCCAACAAGTTTTGCTTGAGCATGCAATCCAATTGATCAAAACTCATTTCACATAGCATTGATTGAGACCAAAACCTCTACCATTGGCCCTGAGATTTAAGTAGAAATTAAAACCTAAGCATTCATAATTTTATGGAACTGTGAAGACTGAAGATATCTTGAAAAGAAAAAAAAAAAAAAAACCTCTCCCTAAGCATAGTTTGGGAGGTGGAAAGAAGATTGAGTTATTTATAACAAAGTGACGAAGCTTGTCTCGCTAATAATGTGATACAGGATAAAGCATATTGGAAGACCCTTTGGTTAGTGCTAGTGTATTGATCAAAACACTCTCAAAATTCTTTTCCCCACAATCGTGATTGACAGCCACGACAAAAAGGCCTTGGTATCCTTCCCTTTGGAGGGCAATTCTTGCTCTTGTTATCGTTTCTCCGAATTTCATCCTTATACACAAAGCATCACAAGGTGTTAGATATTTGTTTTACTTCTTTTAAGACGATTCTTGTTTTACTTCTTTTAAGGCCTGGTTTGATGTTAAAACAAACTAGGCTAAGAATCCTTTTGCTGCGCGATTCTAACATGTGACAACTGAAATGATAATAAATGGGTCCACGTGTTTCTCCACATCACTCTTTTCATGTGGCAAGTATGGTCATTTTAAACACTTGGCACTCGATAAAAAGAGTAATTTTGTTTCTATCTTATTTATTCTAAAAATAAATAAAAAATGAAATGTCCGATATTGGGAATATATGGGATATAGGGCTGAAGTGGGCTAGACCCATGAATGACTGTCAAGTGGGGAGGTCTCTTTCCTCTTTTTTATGGGGCGATATTGTCTGTGCCGCCCCCTCTGTGACGTTCAGGAGTTGAGACAGAGGGGGGAATCAATTCACTTTTTGGGGGTGAAGTGACATCTCCAAAAGTGAATTGATTCCCCTCCTCTGCCTTGGCCCTCGTGTGTCACAGAGGGGGCATCGCAGACGATATCAAACCCCATAAGCTACCCCGTCATTCAAAGATGAGTGATTTACATCTAGGGGTGGCAATGAGCTGAGCTAGCTCGGTTCAGCTTGGAGCTTGGCTCATCATGAGCCTAGATTTGAGCTTGTTTGTTAAGTGAACCGGAGCCGAGCTTCATTAAATTCTGTTCGTTGAAAGTTTGATTTGGATAATTTATCTATACGTGTATGTGTATGTGTGTGTGTGAGAGAGAGAGAGTGCATGGGTAAATAGTTGAAGATGGGTTATGAACTTGATCCGTAAAAAAATGATGTTGGATTAATGGGCTATTAGACTATTTAGCCTTTTTTTTTTTTCTCTAACTGATGAGTTAAGCTGAGTTAAGTTTACTTTTACGAGCCCAAGCTGAGACTGAGCTTTGCCTTTATGTAACAAGGCCATACTGAGCTAAGCAAATCTCCATTTGTTGCCACCCCTATTCACATCAGTTAAGTTATCAATATTGGAACCGATGCTTGGATCTCCGTGACAGCATCCTCCCATAAATAAAGGCCAATATTTAAATCCCCTCGATTGATGCAATGCGTCTGTTCACCTGTCTTGAGGTATACATATACCGTGACTGTCATGCCAGACTAAAAAAAAAAAAGTTACCTATGTTACCAATGGAATGGAGAGATACCATGCCAATACCTAACCGGGGAATGATTGTCTGCTTTGAGACAGACCTCTATTATCGTGCATTGATTGACACATGATGTGTTTTTGAATTTGATGTCTTTTATTGACCGCCTACTTTTTCAACTGAACACTTTTTT
>JAOXJP010211066.1:0-25819 GCA_025762735.1 Platanus orientalis
TAGATCACTTTAGGACTTCACTCAAAGTACTAAACTTAAGTGATCACATTGTGAGAAATTTGTAGTGTTGTAGTTTGCACCTTATCACTATTTGTATATATCTTGATTGTGCAAACTAGCCCAACACACTAAGGTTAATATAAAGGGTTTAATCAAGCAACCTTAGGGAACTTATCAACCTTGCTCTCGCTCTGCTATATGTAACACTATAGTGCATGATGGAGCCTCGTGGTCTATGATAAGTTCTTAGGAAAGTGATTTACTAATTAAAAGAATTTTCTTTGCATCTTTAATTGAATTAAAGTAAATCATATGAGGGTGAAAAAATTAAATTGAAAGAACCCGAAAAATTGTTGATTTCCTATTCACCCCCCTCTAGGAATTTCACCCTTGTGTGAAGAAGCTCCAAGAAGCAAGGAGACAACTCTTGGGAGCTTAGTGGAAAGCTAAAGCTTACTAGCTCAAAAAGGAACAATCAACTTTAAAGGGAAATAAGAAATACATCAATCTTTTGAGATAAATTATATTGAAACTACCGCTGGAGACACTGGTAGTGTAGACCATAACACCTCTGCCGAAGACATCAGAGGTATATAGACCGCTTTCGCCGAAGACACCAGGAGTAAACACTCACCGGAGACACCGAGTGTAGATCTTGCATATGAAAATAGTAGATTTTGAATTTTAACTTTGATTGTAACTGCACTTCAATCTAAATAAAATTTGGTGGCTCAGTAGTAATCTTTCAATGTGAATGTAGGCCTGAGTGCTGAACCATTATAAAAATATTATGTTATGTGTGAATTGCTTGTGTGTGATTGTCTCTTCTCTCTCTATATTGGCATGCATAGTATTCATTTCATGTTCTTTCTTTATTACAATTAAATATATCTTGCTAAAAAAATATTTGCATCTTTCCATCTCATTACATTTGTAACTAAAAGAAATTAATTTAACAAGTTAAGTGCATTATTTTTCAAGCTACAATTAAACAACATTTAATTAAAAATTAAACTAGGGGTAATCAAAAGAATTTTATAAATCCTATTCAGCCCCCCTCTAGGATCAAAACTGGACTTTTAATTAGTATCAGAGCATAGGTTACTCTTATACGGTCTAACAACTAGAGTGGAAAGATTCATATCCAAACTCAAATGGAGTGCTCTAGGGACTGTTTTGCATCATTTTTCACAGTCCCAAGCTTTTGGTGGAGCGCTCCAAACTAAGTGGAGTGCTCTAAAATCTCTAGCACGAATAACCCATAGTAATAAGGCCATAACTTTGTGCACAAAACTCATAGTCACTCTCCATTTATTATGTTAGAAACTAAACTCAAATACCTTTCCAAGGGTATATGTCTTGTACCCTAATTCACTAGGAGTTGGTGCTGGAAGGCTTAGGAAGTTACCTCAAACCTGCTGGCTTGTCAGCACAGACACCTTGTAGAAAAATTGGCATAACATCCTTTAAGAGACTCTTATTCGCAAACTGTTTTTTTTTTTTTTTTTTTTGAAAAATAAACTCCAAGATATTTTTAAACATGTATGGCTTGCCCTCCAATTAACTTGGTATTTGTATAGATTTTCATGTGAAGTTACCCCAACACATTAAGGGAAAATTTTCAAAATCAATCGGTTCATGGTCGAACTTGGGCTCTACACTACTAGCTTGGTCCAAGGGTTCATGAACCAACCTAAGGTCTTTTTAAAACATGTGAAATGAAAATTTTACCCATATGGAGAAACTTACATTTTTACTCTTCTAGGGCATTGTTGGGTATTACACATGAGACATTGATGGGAAGAGGAGAAACACTATAATTGAGAAAAATACATCAATGTGCTATCACAATAGCTAAGAACCACGGGGTCAAGCTATCAGAATTGAAAATCATCAATCAAGATCCTTCAAGCCTCTCAGATTAATTGGTAATTAACGTTATGGAAGTTGCATGACAAGAGTTGAACCTCACCCACAAGTTGATGATTATCCAAGCTTACCATGATTTGTTATTCATGGCCAGGTTGAGAAACTTTAGAAAAATATGATGCTCATTAATGATTCAATCACCATGTTTATTATGCCTTTAGTAAGAGGTTTAAATAGATACTTGTAAAGATAAACATAGAAACTAAATAAACTCCAATCCTTTCAAATCAAATCATAATTCTATTTTTATTCTCTAACAAATATTATCATATCTTAATTTTCCTAATACTCCCCCCTTAAATGCATGATGATTTGAGAAAAAAATCTTCATGTGTTTGAATGCCCTTGGTTACCATGAGTTGGAAATGCATGCCTGATTAAACTGAAGTAGATGATGTCGTTGTCTGATGCTTAATGGCTGATGACAATGAACCATGATTGAAAAATTGTTGTGCTAATGGGCAAAATTAGATGCGTTGGGCCTTTATGGGCCAAAAAAAATTATGATGATGAACTGAATAATGATGGGCTATCCTCCTGCATCGCATAAAAAGTAGCAACACTATACTTGATTTTCTGGATCACAACGTATACAATTTCCACACACCTGGCATGAGAAATGAGTGCAAAACGTTGTATTGGTATGGATTCAACATAGCCACAATGTGCTTTTCTCATGCATCGTATGGGAATTGGCAATAATAGGTTGTATTGGCTTATGCTTGATTTCCTTAAACACAACTCTTATTTTTATTTTTATTTTTTTGCAGAGTTCTTCACGCATCACATGAGAACTTGGAATGTATTGACACAGGCTTGACTGCCTTCCTCATACTTTTTTTTTCCAATAAACAACTGTCATTGTTAGAAGATTCCCTAAATCAAGTGATAACTCCTCTTGAGATAGAGAAGGACACACAAAGGAGGCTTTGATAGTTTCCAAGCCACTTGAAAAGATCTACTAACACATGACTTCAATTGTGAAGCATCAGTAGCAGATGTAGTCCCACCATCATCACTGATTGCATGCTTATAGCCTAAATGACCATTTTCTTGAACATCTTCAATGAGAGATGAGAAAGTGATTTTAATAAAAGGGACAAAAGGGTCCCTACTGTTGATTTCATGATGGGAAAATCAAATTGGATGTACTTTCAATCATGGGGTATTTAATAATGGCGCATCTCCTTAGACAATCATTGTAGAAAACAATTTTGAAATTGCCCAAATTTTATTGTGCCCATATTTCAAATCTGATTGCTTAGCTATCTTTGAGCCAAAATAAAAGTGGGACCCACAAGTTGTTTGAGGCGGGTCCACATGGGTTCATGTCCACCTCAATGAAGACAACAATGCCATATGGTTGGATGCTCAAATCCATTAATGGGTGAATGAGAAATTGTCTATAAAAGTGCCCATTGGATTGGGTCAGTAAGAAAAATAAAATTATAATATTTTATTATTTTTATTTCTCCTAGAAATGGTTAAACCTGTGGGGGCATGTCTATTTGAAGCGCATTTTACCCATTTACCCTTGTAACTATTCCAAACCGAATAGTCACACATGTGACTGTTAAATCGCACATTTTAACCCCTTGTTTGTTTCGAACAGACATGAATATAGCTACACAATTACATCTTTTTGACTTTCGTATCTGTTCGAACATCATAAGGTGTGTCCCTACGCCTATTTTAAATAGACATGAATAGTCTATAAATATGTTCGAAATTAAGCATATAGTGCATTATAGCATTTTGTATGAGAGAGAGTACAACACAAGTTTGATTTGCCAAGCACACAGATTGTAGTGCTTCTTCTGTGTGCAGTAGATCATTGTATCCTGGGAGGTAGACGTTCGAAGAGTTTGTAAGCACAAGTGTGGGGCGAAATCTATCTTAAGGACATAGTGCCAAACACTAGCCTTAATCAATTTCAGGTTTGATTTTTTTTCAATTAATCCAATCAAGTAGGTTGTTCTTTCCATTTTATTTTAATTATTTTATTTACATGAAATAAATACTTGTTGTTTACAGAATAGTGTGTACAACACCAAATTTTAAGCCTTTTTTATATGATTATGAGGCGAAATTCGTTGAACAAATTACCTAGCCATTGTTAGAGGCTAGTTTATTATTTTATATATAGGAAACTAAGACTCCAAGTCTGGAAGACTTGTTAATTACAACATATTTAGCATGGCCAACCTCGGATTATCCCTAAGTTACTCACCTATCCAGAGTCAGAATTAGTGATGGGCCTCCCATGATGTCTTCCTCAAAGAGATGGCAGAGGTATAATAGACGTACCTTCTCCTAAAGAAAGATAGGTAGCTTGCAGATCTTTCAATGGATGTGCGTAACTTGTTTCTTCAACATTAAAACTCATGTTCTCGTTCTTCCTTGGATCTCTTCTATTTCTTCTCTCTATTGTCGTTCTTTTCCTTCTATTGTTGTGTAGGTGGGTATTTATAAGCCACCAAAACAAGTTCAAAGAAGAGTTCTCATTTGAGGAGAACTAAATCTCTCTCGTATCCTTTCAGTTGAGATGAGATTCTTCAAATCTTATCCCAAATATTTTGGTGATTCTTCTATGCGAGAATCCACCTTCCTCCACCTTCTGGATGGTTATAAGACTCACAAGAGTCGTGGTTATCCTAAACATCATTTCTCTGCAGAGATAAAACTGGTTTTCAGCTTCTGGTGCACAAGTCCATTCGCATGTATTTTTTGGTCGAGAGTATATCTCTGAAATCCTTTAATAACCGGCTAATGACAATTCAAATACTCATTCACCATTGAATTTTAGGGCGAATGAGAAACCTATTTATCATTCGCACACACTTTTGGGTGTCAACAGTGTGTATCTTTCTTTATACATAGAATATAGAATAACAATCACAAGCTTCAGTCAATTGCACACTAGATGGGTTAATTGCGTGCTTCACATATTCATGTGTGCCAGTCAATCACGTAGTGAAGACAATCATGATCTTGGTCAATCACACACTTGGTTAGTTGCACAGTTTGGTCAATCACACACTGTAAAGCTAGCTCATTTGTGCACTATAAAATTTGTTCATTTGCACACTATAGAGCTTGTTCATTCACGCTCTACAAAGCTTTTTCATCTGCGCATTACAAAGTTTGAATATTTGAAGTTTTCTTTTGTTTGTTTCATCAATGATTCATCCGAAACTAAGAAGGTGTCATTTTTGTATTTCTTGAAGATAATCAAGGTGTCCCAGTGATTGTGCAGGGGATGTGGCCAAGCTAACTCCAGGATACAATCTCTCTTGGGTACAACCCTTGCCTCTCAACAAAATTGCACTCCAAAGGTGAATAAACCTTTTTGTCATTACTTAAAGCCCAGTGTCTTTATCAAATTATAGAAATTTCGACAGCGTAACGTTTTTGTTAGTACCCGAATCAATAGTGTGCTGAAGAAGCGTGGTATGTTTTCACAACATCAAGAGTCAAGCCAACTCAAGTCTTTGAGATAGACAAATCTCTCAAAGGAGATTTCTATCTCTAAAGGAGTGAAGACTGGAGACCTCAAGGCCAAAGCCAAGTTCTCAACAGTCAAGAGATAAGGTGAAAGTGGAGAATGGATGAGGGAGAGAGAGGAAGAGAGAAGGAGATGAACTCAATGGTTCAAATGAAAGTGCAAACTTTCTTTTAGAGACACCCCTCTGGCAAACACACTTCTCCTTCTTCTTCTCCGAAAGACCTGAACAACGTAATATTTTCACACACCACGGCCTCTATAAATAGAGGAGAGACAAGTGGCACTCGCCACCTGTAGGCTCATTCGTACACAGTGGTCATCCCCTCCATTCTTCAATCGTGCAGTCCCTAGTCAAAGTTGCAGTCTTACCTAGCGCTTCATTTGCCGAGCAAGTAGGCTGGACACAAGGGACGGCAATCAAGGTAGCATGCATCAGGGAGGCATGCAGGTGGGGTCTTCATACGAGGAGGTCTGTAGAGCTCAAATGGGAAAGGGTTGCAGGCGGGAAGAAGGTGAGCTGGAAGGAGGTATCATTCACCGAGGTCAGTCACTTGAAAGGAAAGACAACATGGGCTTCAGGGTGGTTTGAGATTGAACAGTTTCCCTTTAGGAAACCTGTCATTCGCAGGCCCCTGCTGTTTAAAATATTGCAATACCTACTACTAAACAAGCTTTACACTAGGAACAGCCCACAAAGGCCTCCAAATAGGAACCCAAGACCTTTGTGGAGTTTACAAACTAGTGATCCCAGCCCACTCACTTCTCAAAATCCTTCAATAAAATTCTCATGTACACAACAATGCTAAATTTTAGGATCTTAGTCTGTTAAACCTGATTATTGGATTCTCCATTATGTGCAAATCAAGTTTGGTCAGTTTTTCCTGTTAAACCATCAATGTAGACCTAAAGATCTCTTTATGTGTCCATCAAATGATGGATCCCTTCTGCATGTAGTTTAGTTATGTATATTCTATTTACATATTTTAACAACTAATTTGAGTATTTAGACAATTGGTGTGAAGTTTGTTTTGTCGCTTTATCTGATGTGCAAATTCAATTATGTGTTGTTGGTTTTCACTCATGATTTACTACCAGGGGCTGTGTTGTTTTGTGGGTTGTATTGGCCATGTGGATATACGAGAAAAGATCAAGATATGGATAGTTGGAGTGAAGGGCAAAAGCGGGTACACATGTTTGGGTCTAATGAAGAGATAGCTATCCAAATTCCAACCCAAGCTCAATCTGTCGTGGAAGGTTAGGGGTGCTACTTGTAGTCATGAGGTTCCCTTGTAGTCATGGACAGCCCAATCCTCAAGGATATTGCCACGGCAAAGGGGAAGAGCACTGCATAGGTATAAATATACAACTTCCCAGATATTGGGTACTGAAAGCTAAGGAAATTTTAGTAATTGTTCCTTTAACATTAATCTCATTAGTGAAAACAATGATTGTCAGGTCTACAGGTATTACTGAATGGATACATGAGCAAGGAGTGAATCTGATTGTGAAGAGCTTTAACAGGAAAAGGAGATTATGAATTCAGAGATGGAGATTTGAATCCATGCCCAAATGAGTACGTCATCTTCGTTGCTAAAAAAAAAAAAAGAGAGACGAGAAGCTTGGTAATAGAGCAAGGCCAATATAGCAAGTGAATGAAAGAGCATGTGACCTTTATTGAGAATCACAAGACGTAGATGAACCTGACTAATGTTAAGAGGGAGGCTTCCTATCTCTCCTTCACAAACTCCAACCCCTCGCAGCTCTTTTATAGAAGGTTGTCTCTAAATGAAATAGAAAGCATGCATATTATAATGAGTAAATACATATGTGTAAATGAGGGAGGAAATGAATTAGAAAGCATGTGCCTACGTGCGAGCAAATATGATATGAATTAGCCAATATCCCTTGTGTTTGGGTAGTAGGATCGTCTCCAGCAAAGGGGTGTACAGCGTCAATCACGCACTAATTTTGTGCTGACATGTAAAATAAAATAAAATAAATTGCTTTTTTCCTATGGGTTTAAGGATGCAATTCATTTTTTTCATGGGCATTAGACTTTAAGATTTAGGCTAGAGCTTTAAGCTTGAATTTTGCAAGCAGCCAAGTTTGCCTCAATTGGAATTTTGACGTTAAAAGTATTAGTGAAACTTTTTGTGTCAACAAAAAATTGCAGCAAAAAAAAAAAAAAAAAATGTTGAGTTGCATGAAAAATGTTCTTTTTTTGTGTCAAAAAAAATTTGTCAAAAAAAGATGTTCTTTTTGTGTCAACTAAAAGTTGTCACAGAAAAGATTTTTTTTTGCATCAACTAAAAATTAACGTCAAAAGCTCTTAACTGCCACAAAAAGCCTTCATTTTTCTCGGCAACCTATTTAGTTGATATGAAGTTTTTTCCGTCACGGCTTACCACATCAGTCAGCAACAACTGTTTAGTTAATGCCAAAAGGTTTTTTGCTTCAACTTTTTATTTTTCACATTAACTTTAGTTGACGTTAAAAGCCTTTTTTTTTTTTTTGTAGTGAATACCTTTTTTTTTTTTTTGCCTACATGCTAGTTTGTTATGAAAACAAGAGAAGAACAAGACTGAAAAAAACCACAGAGGATCCTGAGTTCTTAACTTCTTATATGGGTTGCAAAATGCACATTCAGAATCCTGCTTCATCGGTTAGGTTACCAGCAAAAAAATCCCGCATTATCTAAGGTGAGAGAAAATCCCCTACAACAAGCTTAAAATACATTAACTATCGCCAAAATAGGACATGTATAAAAAAAAGAAGGAAATTTCAATATTGGATGGGAGTTTTAATACATGTGTCACATTGTAAACTCAAAAGTGGGCCTACTCTTAACAACATGCCATTCTTTGACGGTAGTTTCCAATTAATGTATTTTAAGCTTGTTGCAGAGGATTTGTTTTTCATGTTAGGCCGAGCCTCCATAATTCGCAACTTGGTAAATTCAGTGCCAAGAAATTCTCACACAACCATGCTCCATCGAACTTGCTAAGTGCTTCCCAACTTGCCACTGTGGTTCTATACAAAGAAAGCAAATGGGAACCATCAAAACCATTTTGGCTACCTTATAGTAAAATTTCAAGCAGCCATGCTCGCAGAGATGTTTGATACTTTAAGAGAACATGAAATGACTTATATTGATTAATTTGCTTGATTTTATTTAAAAAGAAACTTTTCTTTCGAGTACGCATCAGAATTAGTGAGATCTGAAACCTGTGATGCAGAATGTTTTTGATATCGCAAACTAGTATCCGTTGTTGATACATCCACAACGAAAGACTTTCGACTTTTGCAAATCCTTATCTCGAAAAAATATCTTGTGATAAAAAATTGGTATGATCATGTGCATTATAGGCTGATGGGTGATGTGTTTTTGAATTTGCTAACTTTTTCTTGACGTGTACTTTTTTATTTTGAATATTTTTTTAAGTATTTTTAACCCTATACATGCATCCCATATGTCCGCCTATGGTTCAATCACACTTGGTCAGACCAATTTTTGTCATAGAAAGATCCTCTCCATTGAATTTTTTTTTTTTTCTTAAAAGCACAATATTGAAACGACATTAAAAATTCTTAAAAGTAAAACATTACAGCCAATTTTGTCTCTACCAACAGAAAATACATACATAAGGGGTGTTTGGATGCGTTGTGTGAAAGCTATCGCTGTTGCTGTTTTAGTTGCCATTGCAGTTTCTGTAAGAAAGCTCCAATCTGAATTAGGTTGTTTGGTATACTTCTTTCTAAGAGAATTGTGGAATGCCAAGCTTAATAGAGTTTTTTGGATAGCTCAGGAAAGTTGCTTTGTATATATTGTAAAGCAAAGAATTCCAATATGTTTTTTTTTTAATGAACAAACCACAACTAGGGTTATCAATTGGGTCGGGCTGGGCCGAGTTCAGGTCAACCTATGCCCAGCCCGAATTGTAATTCATAAGCCCAAAATTGGCTTGAGTCCGAACTCAGCCCAAGAGGGTTTGCTCGAACCTGGCTCGAATTGTCTCATTGCCATCTCGTGTAAACACGAAAAAAGATGTCCATAAACACTGATCTGTCGACTTTTACCAAAAGAAAAAAAAAAAAAAAAAAAAGTGATCTGTCGACCCAAGTTCTTGTTATCTTAGGTCTAATCAAGGGAAGCTTGAAACAGTATCAGCCCTATTGAGAGGATATAGGCTCGTTATTTAACAACGGCTGTTATAGCCAGTCAATTCAAAGCTGAAGGAGGTCTTAGGCCAATAATTCTATGATTCCAATTACACCTGAGTGTGTCGGGGCTAAGATGGGTCTGATGAAGCTGACAATAGGCAAGGATATCCTTCTTCTCAATGATCTAGGTATCGAAGAGGTGAGAGAAAGACTTGCAATCGAGGACAGGAATGACCTTCGGTTTCACTCTGGGGAAGAAAGGAAACATCGGAGGAATATAGGTGCAGAAGATGGTGTTGTTGTGCTTTCCCATTCACTTTCGGAAAATTGTCTCGACCCCTTGGAACCAAAAGCAGTCGCGACGATCCGATATAGGGCTCACGAATGGCATGCCATAGCGTCCGGGGATGCGTGACTGGCAGGTGGGTGTTCGAGTAAATGATGTTGGCGTTGAGGATGGGGAAGACATCTATGTACTCATCATTTTCATCATCATCATTGCCATACGAGCCCGGATTTCGTGCGCACAAAGGAGGTGCACAAGTTGTGCTCGCAGACCAGGGGCTGACGCATCAGCACCGAAAAGTGATTTATACTTTTTAAGGGTGCACTTATCACTTTTCCGTGCAGATGTGTCTGCTCCCTGGTCCGTGCACACAACCTGTGCACCTCTTTTGTGTGCACGAAATCGGGGGGTTGCCATATGCTTCTTATCCAACGATTTATGTTTTTTATTTTTTACAAAATCCAACGGTTTTACTGGGCTATTTCTATATATTAATCCTCTGGGTTGGGCCGTGCTGGGATTCGTGACCGAGCTCGGCATAAATATCTTTTCATACTTAAAATCTAGGCCCAAGTTCGGCTTTATCCAAAGTTTATCTAGGTGGTTTTGTAGAGCGTTGAGGGAAGTGAGAAATGGGGTTCTTGCATGTTTATATAGAGCTCAAGACAACTGAAATAATGAAATTTCCTGGACATTGCTCAAGACATGTACTTTAATACACACCCAAGTATCAATTCATGACAGTATAATAAAAACAAAAGTCCTTTAAGGATACCTGGGTGTTATTCAATGACATTGCACAAAGCATTGTAGTTCCCCGGTTTCAGATCACTCGTGTAGATTATTTCTAAGACCATTGGATTACCACTATTTATTCTTCATTTGAGATAACGGAATTAATATGCAACTAATTGAGGATAAGAGAGGAAAACTAGAAAATTAGGAGAATAGTGACCGGAATATAGAGCCAGAATATATTAACAGAATAAAACAAACTCTAAAGATAGAGTAGGAAAGAGGATTACAACTGAGAAATATAGAGAGAGGGACTGAACCTAGACTAAGAACACAACAGAGAACATAGGCGATCTGGACACTCCCTAGTCTGCCTTATACTGAATACATAATGGCCTTTTATAGACACGGAGAAGGCCGGACCTCAAACAGATTACAAAGTAGTTTATGACACATAAGTAGACACGTAGACAACCACGTAGGATATGATTACATGTAGTCACATGGGCTTCACATGCATAGAGTGACGTGTCTCTCTTTAGTCGCTGTCAAATTCGGCGGGGTCATCCTAATGACCAACAAAAGGAGACGACTCAGCAGAACTGTCTCCAAGGAATCCGGTTCGCTCAAAAAACGCCAAAAGATTATCATATAATCGTGAAGAGATGGGATGTTGTTGGTCCGCGAAAGGATCTGCTGCAATCATGACAGGAATCTCAGCATAGCTTCTATGATTGAGTGTACACATACGATTTTTGAACATGACCCACTCGCTAGGATGGAATTGGTGTTCTTCTACAAGGTTGTAAGAGAACCAATAGAGTATCTCTGTACGTGGGTCATGAGTATAATACACCATTTGTTCATTATTGTCTCTTATGATGTCCGTGGGATTCTTGAAAGAGATGATGGCATATTTTTTGTGATGCGTATGAAGCAGCTGCTGCCAAGTGGCGATGGGATGAAACCACTGTAAAAATTTCATTACTCCTGCTTGATTATTGGTTAGATCAGGGTTGATTTGGCACTGGTTGAGGTAGGCATATAAACGAGGAACATCAAAGATGAATGCAACTGTGTAAGCCTCAAAAAGATACCAAAGGTAACACAAGGATTCGGTTGGGAGGTGGTAATAGTTTCTAATGCTATGTGGGATGAGAAACGGGTAGTCAGAATGAGGGAGATGTTTGAATATTCTTCCATGGTTGAAGATAGAGAGCTCTAAGTATTTGTGAAAATTATGCTGGCTTCTCTTTTCTTGAAGAAATTCAAGGACGGTCATTTTGACTTCAAAAGGGAGATCATGGACAGGTGTCAAAGGATAGACAAGGGGTATGGGCATGGTTGAGAGAATGGGTTTACGAGAGAAATAATCAGCAAGGGTATTTTCTGAGCCTCTGATATTTTTGAGTTGGAAGTCCCATCTTGAAAACCACTGTGCCCATCTGAGGAGCTGTGGATGTGGCAGCAATTTTTTCTGAAAATGTAGCATTCGTGGGAATGCACTCATGTCCATTTCTACTGTAAATTGATGGCCAATTAAATGAAATTGGAATTTTTCAATGGCTCTTTTGACTGCTAGGATTTCTTTAAAGGTAGAATGGAGTTCTTCAAATAGAACTGCACCCCATTGTTTATGGCTGGCATCTGTTTGGAGGATGCGATGACCATCACCAGGGATTTGCAGAGGAGGGAGAACTGTAAAGAGCTCTTTCAGTTTTTGACTGCATTGGTGTGATTCTGATCCTATGGTGGAGGATTTTTCTTGAGTAAATATGAGAGGGGTCCCCGATATTTGACTATATGAGGAATGAAATCAGCCATATAATTGACAAGTCCAAGAAACTGTTGTATCTGTTTGACAGATGTAAACTTGTCTGGAAACTTGTGAAGAGTTTTTGAGATATGTAGCTGCAACGTGTACTGACCATTGTGGATATGCATCCCTATGAAGTCAACTTCAGTGACAGAGATCAGCATCTTTTTCTTGGACAACATGATGCCATATTAATGGATGATATTTTTGAACTGTTTGAGTAAGGCCAGATGAGCTTGCTGATCTGGAGAGAACAAAAGAATGTCATCAATATAAATTAATGCATTATTTAAAATAGGTTGAAAAATGGTGACCATAGCCTTTTGAAAATGTGAAGGGCATTTTTTAATCTAAAGGGCATTACTGTCCAATGGAAATGATGGTTCGGGATTGAGAAGGCTGTTTTGTATCTGTCAGCTAGATTTATCTCGAGCTGCCAAACTCCTGCTTTGAGGTCAAACTTGGAAAATACTAAGGCATTGGTGAGATGCTGGAAGAGCGAGGATTTCTAAGGAATAGGGAATTTGTCATCTGCCAAAAAATGGTTTAAAGGTTGGTAATTTATGACAAGGCGAAGTTTTTTCCTTGCTTGTTCTGCCCTTTTATTGACATAAAAGGCTTTACATGCCCATGGAGATGAAGTGGGCTCGATCAGTCTCTCTTGTTCAAGTTGTTGGAGTTCTTGAACAGCTAAAGCATAATGGGTCGGGTTTAGGCCCCGATGACTTGCATTAGTTGGGTTGATGTCTTCATTGAGTTTGAAAGGAAGATGATCAAAGAACTAGGGGTTTGTCCAAAGTGGGTTTGGATGCTTGGTCAAAAATTCGCTGTGGGAGTCAGCTGAATGATTGGTAAGGAGGTCAGTTGTGATGTAAGAAGATGGTCCGGATTAAAGTGATGAATGTACAGGTTTGGAATAGAGGACCATGAAAGACAAAAATCTTTATATTTTAATCCTTCTACTGTCCATCGGAGATGGGGAATAGTGTGCAGAATATCAAAACCAATGATTATGTCTTTTCTATTGTGAGATGATCCAAAAACTCGGTGTTGAATTATGAGTGAAGGGAACGATTGGATCAGAATGGGTTTGTTGATTCTGTTAATTGTGAAATGGGCTCCATTGGCAGCCCTAAACTGTTGAGAACATTCCTGCCAGTGAGAGTGGGGAAGGAGTTTTGGATTGATAATGGAGGCGGCGGCACCTGTATCAAAGAATGCAATTGCAGTAAAGGGTTTAGAAGATTTAGAGAGGCGAAGGGAAATGGGTGCTGCAGAAACAGGTTGAGAGGTGAAGATGGTGCTGTCAAAAGCATAGATTCCTTTAATTCTAAAAGTTGCAGACTGCTCATTGTCTGAGCTGGCTGAATCATCATTGTCACTATTTGTGAGTTGAATTACAAATAGTGAGTGAGGGGTTTGCTCTTCTGAGAGGGAATAAATGATTCAACATCAGAAAAATCAGAGAGATCTGTATGTTGTGACAGCTGTTGAAAAAACTGCTTTTTCTTCTTTTGTCTTGGACAGTTTTTTACATAGTGGCTTTTCTTGTTGTAGACATAGCATCTTGTGCTCGTTTTCCCTTGGAACTTTTTCTTCTGAAGGAATTTTCATTACTTCTTTGTTTTATGAGAAGCTCCACAATATTTTTTGTCCTTGCACTTGGTGCACAATTCTGGCTTGTCACAGGCACTGCCAAGCTTCTTTGTAATTTCGTCAATAGTATTGAGAAACTTCTTTTGGGTGCATAATTTTTCCAAAGAAAGCAATGTTGTTTGGTAAATTTCTCCTAGGGATGAACCCTGGAGTGTCATTCCTTTGGTTTCCAGGAGCTTGAGAGCTTCATTACCAAGAAGTTCAGGAAGACCTGTTTAAGGTTTGGATCATCCATGCCTCCCAAAAGATAATATCTCTTGGACATTCCATTATAATGCTTTTCCAAATCTTTTCTCTTATATGAGCAACACTTCATATGAAGGTACTCTTCTCTTGCTGTTGCTGTTTGGTGAGTTGCTGTTTCAAGAAATTCATTATGGAGAATTGACACAAGACTTTCTATTGTTGGAGATTGGAGAACTTGTAGCTGGCGATATTCTCCTAGGTTAATCCAACATTCTCGGAGTCTTCCTGCCAGTCTAGAAGTGAATTTTATCAGAGTAGGACGAAGCTGTGCCTCTGGAATTTGCATTTTTGCATCGATCCAGGCTATCATTTGAAGGAATTGGTCCCGCCATTTTGATGGGGGAACATCATCAATGGAGAAGAGGGCTTTAAGGTTTGTGGTGTCTTGGTAAACCCTTCTTGGTTGAGTGGGGTTGGTTAATGGAGGAGGATCTGGAGGGTCCTCTACATGTGGTTCTTCTTGCATTGGTGCATGCATTAGTATTTCTGGTGAAGAATCTGAAGAAGAATCAGTGGAGGAATCTCTGAGATCACATTCTTGATCCTCAATGGTATTGATGGATGGTAATGGAGGTGAGAGTGTTAGGGATTTGAGGAAAGAGGAAATAGGATTTGGTTGGTCCGCAGGGTCAACAAGAAATAAGTCGGGTTTAGATGAGGCTCCAACAGTTGGGTCTGGAGGATCAGCCTGTTGGGTTGGTTTGGGTTTGGGTTGAATAGGTTCAGGTTCTGGCTCAGCATATCTTGGCTTAATAACGTGATGATATGATTTGGGAAACATATCATATAAGTGTTGATTCATCAAGATAGGTTGCTCAGCTTTTTGAGGTCTGTATTTTGGTGGAGCGATAGGTTGCATGTGGTAGGGAAGGTTTGACAGATAGGATTCTGAAGGAGGGGCCACATATATGGGTTGCATAGTGTTTCTAGGGGCTACCATCAATGGTTCAGGTGGTAATCTGTAGAAGAAGAAGAGGATAATGGAGCAGTAATCGGGTTTGGGTTGTGTGTGGATGATGATGATCCTTCTAATGCCTTCAATTGATTTTGAAGATGACGCCTTTCTGCTTCTTTTGATGGAATCTGCTGCGATGCTACTGGAAAGTCTTTGACTGTAGTAGCTATCGTATACAATTCCTTTTCTAGCTTTTGAATTCTCTGCTTGACTTCTACAATAAGATCTTCTATTGTGGCCAACCTTCTGTCTACTCTCTGTGTTTGTTCCTCTTGGCCTTTAAGAATTCTTCTCATCGTTTGATTTTAGGCCACTGCATTTTTTGCTTGCTAATTCAAGGTTGCTTCTGCAGGTGAGACTTGTTTGCTTGTACCATCAACATTCTTTACAGTAGGGGTCTTAATTTTCCACTAGTGTTTGATCCGTTGCTGAGGATGCTCAAAATCTTCCAAAGGAGGAAATTGTTCCTGGTACTGTGATGTTTCTGGTTAGAACATAAAGCATTCTATTGGTGGTGGTGTAACTGGGGCTGATAATAATGGTTTGCAAGGTTGAGGAAAGGGTTTTTGTAACAAGGACAAGGCTTTCTGATAGTAAGGTTGTAATGTGGATGGAGGAGGCTTTGGTTTAAGAGAAGGGGGTTTGGTATCCCATTCATCTGGTGGCAAGGCACCTTGAGGGGAATCTTTTTTCTTTAGATAGAGTACGTAATAGTCAAATTTTCCCGAAGGATCTCCAAGGAGGCCTACTTCAGGGTCTCCTGCCTCATATCTTTCTTGGAGGAGTTGTTGAGGGGATTTTCTTCTTTTTCTTTTCCTGGGATAGAGCTTCCTTTCTGCTTCAAGCTCCAATTCGACTTCTACAGAATCTGCTTTGCACTCTTCGCATGTGCAATGAACAATTTGATGTTTCTTTCTAACTTGGGTCAGCCTCTGAACTTCTATGGGATTCATTGACTGGAACATCAACTGATCCATAGTGGGAAAGGACGACAAAGAAGATGAAGATTCATCTGGCTCCTTTTTTGGAATGAACCGGGTTTCTATAGATCCATCTTTTTACGCACAAAAAAGGGAACTTTGGACTGTATTGTTTCAGTCTTGGAGTGGATATTCTCATAGTTAGTGATCCACTTATCCGGAAGTAGTAGCTGTAATTGTTCTGAGGAAAGCTATTGTGGCACATATGTACAGTGTGGCACTTTGTTGGTATCCACCTTGAGGAATAAGGCTTCTTTTGCCTTAGAAAATTCTGGGAAAGGGATATCAAAGGAGTGGTTTTGGATCCTATAAGCAATCTGATAATGAACAGTTGTTGCATAGGATGTAGCAATCTATGGTGCTCCAGAAATCTGGGCTTGCACTGCTAAAGCATTAAATGCATGGGGATCATTTAGGGGTAGATTGAAGTTTGGATAAAGCGTGATGAACACTGTGCCAGCATTGAGTGTAATTTGAATGTTTCCTATGACAGCATGCTGGTATTGGGTGAATCTCGTATCCAAAAGCCCTAAATGGGAAACCATTGGTAAACCTTTTCTACCATGAAAGGTGAGAGCAATTTTGACAGCTCCAAAGTGAATATGGGTGTACCCTTGGGACAGCCAGGGTTGAAGATACTCTCAAGGGAGTTCAATTGGAAAAAAATGTTCTGCTTCGTCAGCAAGGACTTGGTTTTGATTGAACTTGGAAGCTTGCACATATTCTTTTACCATGGTAGGGGTAGGTTTTCCTATGAGCTTCTTGAGGGTGTGTTTTAACCCTGAGGGAGGTTTCATATACACGGAATAGGGATTTACAACAGGAAAGCTCGTAGGAGGAACTCGAGCTTCATTAGGTAAATATTCTATTTCATACAAGCACTCAAGCTTAGAGGAAGAAACAGACTTAAAAGAAGATGTGGAGGAGAAAGAGGGAGTTGGACTCAACAAAGGACGAGGAAGTTCCATTATGAGAAAGAAGGTGTTGAAAAAGTTGTTGATGTTGTCTTACTCTTCTAATCCACTCTTACTACTGCTGCTATTTATGAGTGCCTTTGTCAATATGAAATAATTTAAAAAACATATTCCATGAATGTTGATGTCTCCTCAACGGCCTTTCTCTCCTCAACATTGGCCTTTAAGAGACGTTTATAACCAAGCAGGGAATAAGACAATTAGGGATCCTAGATCGGTACCTGTGGAAGTTTTCCAACAGACAAGGTTCTCTGTCTTGACGTCTTCCCCATAAGAGGGATACATTGTCAGAGGACTAGAGTCTCTATTGTTGCTACTGTAAGCCAACGGCCAGGCAGAGCTAGTAAACTCTTAGGTTTCTAAGTCAGGCTTAGTTTTCTGTTGTTCCTTTGTTTCCTTTTTCTGATGTAGAAGATCCGTCAAAGCGACAACTACAGAGCATACTTCAGGTTACAGTTACGTTTTCTGATGCAGAAGATCCGTTAAAGCGGCAACTGCAGAGCATACTAGTCATGACAAGAACAGAGCAATGTCAGTACCTGACTGCACCTGGCGCTCCATGAATGGTGGCTTCAAGCCCGACATAAATCTTCATGTTGCAGTGGATATCATCCCCACACATGGTGTATTGGGTTTAAAAACATCGAGTCACCAAAAATACATCATGTGTCAATATGAAGCATGTTCACAGTTTTATTTAATCAGAGACAACCATATTCCAACATTTTACTATGAATTTCAAGACCCCACTCAGCCAAAAAAAAAGAGATAGAATGATGCCTAGAAGAGCACAATATCCTCTACGACATCCCCTTGTGCAACACACCATGAGGCAAGACACAAGGGGGTGGGGCCCATTCACTTTTGGGATGTCCCATCACCCCAAAAAGTGAATGGGTCCCGCCCCCTTGTGTCTTGTCTCAAGGGGTGTCACACAAGGGAGTGTCACAGAGGATATCAACCCGCCTAGAAGAGAACAAATGTTCCTACTCCCAAAACGCCTACTCCTCCATGCTCCCAAACACAAAGGCTGGCTATGATGCTTTATTTTTTGGAAAACTGTTTTAGTGTTTTTACAGTTTTAACCCTATACACCCTATCCTTTGTGTTTGGGAGCACAGGAGAGTAGACAATTTGAGAGTAGAACATTTTCTCCCTACCTAGAAATAGCAAAAATGCATGCTTATTCACTCTTTCTATCTCCACTTTTTTTTTTTTTTTTTTTGGTAATTTTTCTGTCTCCACTCTATGAGGTGCAAAAATCCTCCTCTGCCCATAGAATAATCTGTTGGGGTAGTAGCTGGACACATACCCATTAAAAATTGAAATTTCACTTTTCAGGGTATATCAAGTCTCCGGCCTTGATAGATCAATCTGTGGACAGGAGTGGATCCCTTGGGCTTTATGAGAAGCATAACTATCTCCAAAAGTTCTCTAATTTATCTCCTTCCGTATGCACCAAATAACAAAAGGCATGATATTCCAAAATATATGGTCACTTGCGCTTAAGCCTGTACATTTCCAACTTTAAAGTGTTCATTTTCTCTCTCTTTTTCTTTCCGTTTTTTTTTTTATAATTAGAATCCAACTTTAAATTGTTGACAATACAATTTGCGAAGCACCAAAACACGTAGCATGCAAATGACCGTGGGTGGAGTACCAATGAATGTATGGCGTTTGTTGACAATATTGTAAGTTAGAGTTGTAACCTATTTCTTAGCTGTTGGATTGGTCTTTGATCTAATGGTTGGGATTTAAACTTCTAGTTTTGAAGATGACATGCCTTCTACATAAATGAAATAGAATTGGTTGTGTCATACTCTTATATAAAAAGTTACCATAAACCATAGGAATTTAAAAGAGGTAATTGCTTGAGGAGGCTTTTTGTGAGAATGGTGCAAAAGGAATATGAGAAAGGTTAGAAATTCTTTGGTTTTCTAGTTATTGTTTGAATTTGGGTGTGTGGGTGTGTCAATGCCACAAGTCACAAATTATAAACTCATCTATGATTCCATGTACTGATTCAAACAGAGAGACCAGAGAGATGGGCTTATTCTACCGTCTAATCTATCACCAATAAATGGATCAAACGATTTGGAAGGTGATGGTTAGTGCCTTAATGAATTCTGTTTTACCTCTTGATCAAAGACTTTAAATAACCAAAATACCTTGATGTTGATCAACCAATGACATAAACACAAGAATTGTTGAATAAATATTTCATTAATGTAAACAAAAACTTATAGTTCTTAAAATAGATAGGGAAGATGGTGGTGATGGTGCAGTAACTTGTGGAGAAAACTAACTCTAACTCCGGCAAGGGTGATGATCAACGACCTATAAAAGAAACTACTAAGCTCCAACAAAGGTGAGATCAACAACCTCTGGAGGGATGCAATTAACTTTAAGAAGATGCACTAAACTAAGATAAAAATACTATGGAGATGGTGGTTAGGCTCTCAGCTTTCCTCCAAAACATTTATATTTGATTCAATTAATGCGAATATGGATGCATCTATATATGATTTGTTTAAATATTTTATTCATTTAATAAATATTCAATTATAAACAAACCAAGTGCAGATATGTATACATCCGCTCCAATTAATATTCGACTGTTTAAGTATATATAAGGATTTAAGAAGGGTATTGTAGTAAATACCACGTGATAACATCACCCAATACCTTAAGGGTGTATCCGTAAATAAACATTGACTTGAAAGACTAAAAGGCCCCAACTCAAGGCTCGATTCATAGAAGAGAAAAGAGTATAGAGGCGTTGATCGGCAACATCAAGTGCAAAAGGTTTTTTTCCCTCTTCGTCTTCTTATTTGTTCTCTCTTTCGTTTTTTTCATTCTAATTTTTTGTGCAACCATTTTCTTCTCTTCTGACTCATAAAATCAACCAATATATTGAAAAATCCACTCGGGCTCTTAAAAAAAAACACACAAGATTTAATTGGTAGTTTCTTGAAAAATTATCCAAGTTTCATTTTCCTTATTTATAGGAATCAAATTCTTTCACAAGTCTCTCTTTTTTCAACCCCTATAGAGATAGACTGGTCTCTAGTCATTTTCACGAGCCTCTCTTCCTTCGTGTGTTGAGCAGGCAGGCAGCGAACCAATTCTTTAATGGAGACGAGGAATTGCATCAGAGATGACGTCATGGATGTGGATTTCTTTGCAACTGGTTTTCCTCTCTCTTGCTACTTTTGCAATGAATATTATTTTTCAGGGATCCATTTGCTTTAGTCACCTGTTCTTCCCCAATCTGCATCTCTGAAATTGAAAGGGGAATAAGCTCATTCCTCTATAATTGTTTTGTTTAAAAAAAAAATTTTTTGATTTTAAGAGAGAGATGCAAAAACGGAGACAAAGATGGAGAGAGATACCTCCAGGCCAAATTTGACAATGGTGACAACGGCAAGTGGCTTCTTCTTCTTCGAATGTTACCTAAAGTTAAACGAAGCAAATTCAGATGTCTCTATTTGCTTCGAATTCACCCCGTTTACAACCCTAGTTGAGGTGGCTCATCTTTCTCTTCATTTTGATCTCATTTATATACATAAAAGAGCAATTATGTCCTTTTCCACCCATTTTGTCCGCTTTCCATGTTTTGGATTCTTTCTCCATCATATCAGCCACGTGTATTGCTTAAAAATTTATTTGTACTTGCTTCAAATTTCTATTTCATCATTGAGCCACATGTACACATATTCTACCCTACTTCTGCCTAAGTGTTCTTCCATGTACATAGGGATAAATTGCCATTCAATAAGTGTTGTATTCTTCTTCTTCTTAGATCAGTCATATGTATAGAAACTTCTTTTGTCATGTGGTTATGGGAAAATTTTATTTAAGTTGTTGTAACCAATTTTGAATTGTCCATCTACCATGTGACCATGTTATGCAACTTTAGGTCTTGGTTTGAAAAATAATTGATTTTTTACCATCTGTACTATGTTTAGCAACTTTGTTGCCTTACTGTTAAAAATTGATTTTTTGCCAACTATCTAAGGTTGTCAATTGGGTTGGGTTGGCCAGAAGCTTGACATGTCCGACCTGAAAAATAGATGGGTTGGGCTAACTAAATTTTGGGTTGAGCTAGTTTGAACTTAGTGCTTAGGCTCGAAGTTTTATTCAGACTAAGTTTGGGCAAGTTCAATTTCAGCCTAATACCCAGCCCAATCCAACCCGAAGTAGTATACAATAAGGTTTTCTTTATTTTTTGATTTTTGGTTAAGGATATTGGGTTTGTATATTTATAGCAAAATTGTCATCATCAAATAGTTAAATGTTATTATCAACTAGTCAATAAGGCCCATGTAATATACATTTTAATTATGGGCCTAAAATCAACCCAAAATAAGGGATGAATTAAATTTGGGCAACCTGAATTCTACCTAAAGCTTGTTATTTTAAAGCAGGCTGAGTTCGAGCTGACTACCTCAGGTTCGGGCATCATGGCACCCCAAGTTTGTGTTCCGGAGGAAAATGAAGAAACCATTTGAGCAGAAGGATTTATTCTTCACATTAAGTGGTTTGATTGAAACGAAGTTGTGGGTTTAGAAATCAAGAATTCTTTTTGAAAATCTTGGTATTTAAAAGTTATTTCCTAAGTCTATGAGTCAACTCATAATGACTACAATTGGTTCAATCAATCATTTTCTAGTAGGAAAGTTTGACGAAGAAGACAAATTTAGTCTATGGTAAAGAAGGGTAAAGGACAGCCTCATGTAACAAGGTTTGCACAAGCTGTTGGGGTAACGGTTTGTTAAGATAAAATAAATATCAGAGATAACCTAGGAAGACAACATTGAAAACAATGACCATGATTTGAGTATCTTACACAGTATTTTGTTAAACACCATGGATGAAAAATCTTATGCATGGGAGAAGTTGGAGAAGCTCCACATGAGTAAGAGTTTGACCAACATATTATACTTAAAAGGAAAGTCTAAGCCATAAAAATGGGTAAATAAGGGAACCCTAGAATACATGCACTTGTTCAAACAAATGTCGAATCAATTAAACAAAATTAATTGATGTCAAGATGAAGAAAGAAGATAAGGCCTTATTGCTTGGTGTCCACTTTCAAATTCATATAAACACTTCGTAACCATGTTATTGTATGTAAATGATGTGTTGGAATTGACGCATGTATGGGTCTTTTCAATTCAGAATATCAAAAGGGTTTCGGAGTCGGTTATGCCTCTAGACCAAGGACTTTCACAATAGAAAATAACACCAAATACAAATAGTGTAAAGAAAAATTTGCTAAAATTAAAAGTACAAAGTACAAAGTTGGTTACAGAGATACTTTCGAATGACAGATTAACCATTGTCTATCCTCTTAAAATGGGGAAGACCTCGTTGAATCTAGTCCTTCGATCAAAGACACATTATCTGCTACTCTTTCTCCTAGAAGCACCTCGTTGAATCTGGTTTCGCGAACAAGTCAGATTAGCTGATTTCATTCTTTCTGGAAGAGCTTCATTAAATCTGATTCTATGAACAAGATAGATTAGTCGATGCGCTTCTCTCGGAAGAGTTTCATTGAATTTGGATCTACAGTGTAGTCGAATCACCTAAGACAAAGGATTCGAGTCACTACAGAAATGTACTACTACTAAACTTAATCTAAAGCTATGACTACTGATAAGATGTGTAATTTGTTGATGGTGATTGAGTTGTGTCTTTCTACTCGTTGTTTTTCCCTATTTATAGAGGTTTATCCATGATGTTGCAATTATTCCTCCACGTTCATTATCCAACCGTTTTTTAATTTAAATCGTGGGCCATCTCACTTACTGACTGGTTCATGTATCCCTTGATGTAGTATTAGTGGGGCCCCCATTTACGCTTCGTATTCTGCCCAACATGGCTTACTTGTGTAACCGCTTGTTTATTATCATTTAACTCCATGTGTCTTTTTCTGAGTGACAGATTTCAAATATATGCTAACAAATGCCCCCCGAACGTGTCTAATTTGAATCCTAACTAGACACGTGTTGATCTCCCGCCATTTTTCAGTATTGGTGCAATCACATCAACCATAGCCAATAAATGTGGTTTTTCTTCAATCGACACCATTTTCCCAGTGTTTTCTTCGCTCTGAAGTTCTTCATCATCTTCTTCTATTCTATTTGATCTTCAATCTTCAATCTTCAATCCCCTTTTATGGCCTATATGAAGCAAGTCGCGCCTATTAACGTTGAATTTGGGAAGCTTCCTCTCCTACTGAGTAGCCAGAAGAAGGGGAGATTCCTATTGTTGAAACTGAAACCGCTCTGGTTATGGTAAAATGATTGTGTATTTTAAGTGTAAGTGATCACGCTATATCTATGGCAGTCTTCATCGATCTTCCTTCTAAAGCTGCTTCTTCCAGCTCCAGCATCTCCTGTTATGGCCTAGGTCCCGCTTTTCTGAAGGAGACTCCACTTCAAATGCCTCATTATTTTTCAGTCTACCTTCATGGAGCTCCCTTGTTCTATTATGAGAACATTGACTAGGGTAAATGGGAAAATAATATCGAACCTGGCTCCTAAAATAAATCCAACCGTTCCTGGAGATTAGGTAGACCACATGTTTTTCCAAAGGCAAAAGAAATGGGAGAAGCTCGGCCTCACTAGAGCCATATTGTTTCTTACTCCTGAAGAGTCCCATGTCAGTAACATTAGCTGACGTTTATCATCTACTTAACATTCCTGTCGAAGGCGACATCATTCTCCTTAACATTTTTTATCCTTCTTAACCTTCCTTCAATTGTCCATCAAAGTCTTGCCATTTGTCTTACACTACTTTTCTCACTTGCGAAATAGGTAAGTCCGGCAGCAAGGTCACATTCCAAGAGGAATGTTCTTTTTATAATTATTGGTTATGCAAGTTCATGATTTGTTCATCCTTGAAGAGGATCACCCTGGGGTTTGTCCTTATTGCTACAACTTTGGCCTCAGACCGTTGATTGGCCTTGGGCCCTTTTGTACTTATTATTCTTTATAGATCACTTTGGTCTTTGACTCGAGAGAGATTCTCTGATTCAGTCAACGGACCATTGTGGATACTCCAATTATGGGATAATGCTTATTTTCCTAGTTTATCTCCAATTCCATTGAATTACCAGACTCGAGTCCTATTTCGTAACGCATAGTATTGGCTCGAGGATAGGTATCTTGAATCGTCTTCCCCTACTTTTTTTCAATGCATATGTCATTCTTGATGTACAAAGAGTGCGTTCTGACATTCATTTTCTCCTATTTCGAGATTTAAAATTTGGTTCTGTTGAATATCTTGCTTGGCAACCAAACTCTACCCAGTCCAAATTAAGAGCCCTAAATATCTGGGCATCTTGTGTCTACTCTTGAGACCTTCCTATTTTCCATAAATCTGATAATGTCAAGGCTTACCACCCAAACATGTGTACCCAACAATTTGGACTTGTTCAATGAATCCCTACTCCTCCTATCTTTACTTTGAATTCTCTATGGGAAACGTGTCCCTCCAATTCGAGAGAATTATTCATCGAAAAGATAGGAGGAAGTAATTCATCTATGATGTCGCTTTATGTCCGATCCTTTCGAGGGGTTCCAGAATTAACTCCTTCTTTTGACACTTACTGGTCAAGCTTCTTGGAGAGCATTCCAGAGTTACTGAGTCAAATCAAAGATCGATTATGCCTTCCTTACGAGGCTTCTCCAATAGCAAGTATATCATTTTACTTTTCTTTTGTTAACTCTTGAGTTCCTTACTGTAATAATTTTTCAACGGCCCCTCTCCGTGTTGTCTTTACCCTTCCAACTTTGTCTTATCCTGATAAGCAACCCAATGTTGGTCTAAGGAAATCTAGACATCGGGAAGACAATAAAACTTTGTCCATAAGGGACATGGTAAACCAGCAGAGGGTGGCTGTTCAAGCTATTAAGATCCAGCATCAATCCGAATGAGAGTTAGACCTGGCGAGAAGAAAAAGGAAGGTGCTTGTCCTGTCTACTGAGGACAAGTTACAACAAGAGCTCGAGAAGAAAGAAGAGTTGATAAAAAAGACCAAACTCGAACTCGAGACTCTAAATTAGAAGAGGTCGATGAGGCAAAAGAGTAAGAAAGGTTTGAGTTGGAAAAACAAACCAAGGCATTAAATGAAAACCTAACACATTCGTGGGAGGATAAATAAAAGGCTATCGATGAGAGGAAGAAGGAAGATAAAAAGTTAAAAATTGAAGAAAGAGAAAGGAGGAAACATGAGAAAAAGAAATAAAGAAAAGAAGAAAAAGGAAAAAACAAACGAGATGTTGAGGACATCAATAGGGTACAAAGTGAAGAGAAAAAGATAGAAGAGGAAAGACAAAAAAAACAAGAGTAGGATGAAAAGAAGAAAGAAATCGAGAAAAAAATAACAAGAGGAAAAAGATAGGAAAGAAGCAGAAAAGAGAAAGAAAGAAAAAGACAGAAAGAGAAAAGAAGAGGAGGAGAAAAAGAAAGATGAAGAAAAGAAGAAAGAATAAGAGAAAGAGAGACAAGTTGTGGAGGAAGCAGAGAGAAGACGGTAGCTCGATGAGGCTAAAAGAAGAGATGAGCAG
>JAOXJP010211078.1:0-11874 GCA_025762735.1 Platanus orientalis
TGTTTATTAGAAAGAGACTTATTTATTTTCAGTATTTATATTTTGATTTATTTCAGTTGTAATCAACACTTTTATTTCGATGAAATGATTATTTTATTGTGGTTTGACTATTTAGTTTAATAAATTAATGTCAGACTTACTAGACAGACTTGTTGGTATATTGGATGTGGGTCTTTAAGTTGGTGGTTATGATAGTAATGGCTTAATGTTGAAAGTCTTCTGCTATAAATGAATGAATAAGTTGGAATGTATATATATATATATAGGCATAAACATCCAAGTTATAAGTGAATGATTCTAGAAGTTTATTGTGGCACCTCGAAATCCGTGGTCCCATTGGTGTGTGGTTTCGGGGCGTGACATGTGTCTTATAAGTGTGCTATGCTTCACAAGTTCAAGACATGAAGACAAGGAAGACCAAAGACTTGAAGAATAGACTAGAGACTACCTCTGTAACACCCCCGAACCCGAATTTGGATAGGGATCTGTATCACTCCAAATTCGGATTTGCTAATGTTCATAAATCCAATAATCCACATGGAAACTGGCCCTAATCCTGGACCTCACAAGTAAGATCCAATATAGTCTACATGTTCTCAGTTGAATTTTTTAAAGTCCATTTAATCCAATAATCATATTTCAATAGTTTGTAGAAACATATTCAATATCCACTAAGATCATAATAGTTCAATAGTATTTGTCAACACCCAAATTTAACTCAAACTAATCAATGGAATCAGACGGGGTCATTACAACAAGAGATATAGCCAGATCTTAGACACCCTTGAACTTCAAATACTCAGACATACTCTAGTCGCAAAGAACAATATCAAAGTTTAAACTTTATCTAAAAATCAGTTGGGCCAAACCCTAATTCTCCAAAAAGCACCAATAGAACTATGAGGATCCATGTTTTAAACCTTCAATTGCATTATCTTCAATTTCTCCAACTTACATAAGCCTTCCTCCCGCGAAGCATCATAGGCAGAAAAATTACCATTTTACAGTTTTTCCTTGAAAGGTCCAGAATTGTTATTTTCACACGTTTTCATCTAAATTCTCTAGCCCATATAAGCCTTCTCATCATGAAGCATCATAGGCTAAAAATTGTCATTTTTACCATTTTTGCCCTTAGGCAAAAAATTACCATTTTACCCTTTTACCTTCGGATTTTACCTCGGAACCCTCAGAAGATCCCCAGAACTTCTCTCATTACCAGAATGATGTCTTGTTAGATCTTGTACACTCCTATCTCTTTCTCCTTGAAGGAACTTGTCTCAAAATAGGCCTCCTTTGAAATTGGCAACACCCGATCTTTTAACCCTCTCATAAACTTTGGCAAAACAACAACTCTAAAAAAGCTCTCAAAGATTCAACCAGTTTTTGAATTAAAAAAAGATGGTGCCCATCTCTCCATTTTATCCATATCTTCGAAAGATGTTTCACCAAACTTGGAGATCCAAAATCTTAAATCATTTCAATATTTCAAATCTTCCCTAAGCGGTTAAAAATTAGTTCTGGCAACATTTCACCTATATAGAGCCAGAATGTTCTCTGGACCTCTAAATCATGATAAGTTAGTGCCCATCTCTCTAGATTTATGAGGCCTTCATGAAACCCCTAATGGAAAAGGGCATTCAAAGAATCAATCTACTCAGTTTCCCGTAATTACTCCAAAACGAGCTTCACAATTAGACCAAATGTTGTGTACTCAACTAAAGCCTGGGAATTCATCAGAACTCTAGATTTTAGTCTGTTAGTGGCCATCTCTTGGCAACTCCGAGACCTTCGAAAGCCCATCTCCCTCAATTGCCTTGACAACTTCTACAAGCTTACTCATCATTTTTGCCTAAGCTAGGACAAGACTTAGTTTATCTCTATTTAGCATGCGGAATGCCCTTGAAAATCTTCCTGAGCTCGGAACTAGGCAAGGTTAGGCTCATTTTTTTAGTGTTCACCTTGTCCTCAAAAGAGTGTTTCACAAACCTGAGCAACAGAAGATGTTTATTAACTCAATACCACCAGTCTCCAGTGAGTTGTTGTCATCCTAAACCTTCAAATGACCCCCCATTCTGTAAGGATTGCAGTGAATGTCCAAAAGGTTGATAGTTGAGCCATCAATTTTTGTAGACTTTTGACTCCATAAGCTTTGATATTCTATTTTTCATGGTCTCCATGGCAAACCAAGACTCCTCTAGTGAGCATTCCGGCCAATATTTCCAATTGGCCAAAATTAGGGTTTTTGACACAGTTTTCTACCCAGGTATCAGAATCTAGAATGGTCAGTGCCCAAAGTTCTCAAAAGATGAGGGCCATCTTTCATCTGAAGAAACCAAAAAATGATTTTACCATCTTTCCCCTCTAATATTTATTTGAGAGCTTTTGAAGTCAATACAACCCTAATTTCACCCCTTGGCCCTTATTTCAATTCAATTCTGACTAATCCATTGAGATCGAAGTATCTGAAACTTCAAAACTATAAATAGAGTTTGTGCATTTTTTAGCACGAGAACCTAAAAAGTAAGGTAGCTAAGAAGGTGGCCCATTTTACATGTAATTAATGCATTAAGGCATTAATGAGCTCATCTTTTGGATTTTAGATCATTAATGCCCATCAATGCATTCATACCTAAAGTTACCAAAATTGCCCCACCCTTAGATTAGGATCTCCATGTGCTCCCCATGTACTCCCCCTTTGATCAATTACATGGATTTCAAATATCCATGTATTCTTTGATCCACCCCTTCATTTAGCACCTATGATTTCCTTCCTTGATCCCCATCAACCAATCACAAGCTTTCCCTCATTCACATGTCATTTTTCTGATCCCTTATTGATCCACTTCATCAATTCTTATGAAAATATCACAACCTATCCCCACCCTTGATAAGGTGGTGTGCTACTTCATCGCACCTCTTAGCCAATCAAAGAGGCCCATGTGGATCACATGACATTTTTCTCATTCCTTATTGGTTCATTTCATCAATCCTTGTTAAAATAGCACAACCTATCCCCACCCTTGATAAGGTGGTGTGCTACTTCATTCCACCCATTGATTCCCCTTAGCCAATCAAAGAGGCTCATGTGGATCACATGGTCTTAACCTCTTCTCTTATTAGTCAATTTCATCAATCCTTGTGAAAGTAGCACAACCTATCCCCACCCTTGATAAGGTGTTGTGCTATTTCATCCCACTCCTTGATTCCCCTTAGCCAATCAAAGAGGCCTATGTGGATGACATGACCTTAACCTTGTCTCTCATTGGTCCATCTCATCAATCCTTGTGAAAGTAGTACAACCTATCCCCACTCTTCATAAGGTGGTGTGCTGCTTCATCCCACCCATTGATTTTCCTTAGCCAATCAAAGAGGCTCATGTGGATGATATGACCTTAACCTTGTCTCTCATTGGTCCCTTGAAAGTCCAATTTTAATCCTATAGGGGGGGTGAATAGGATTTATGAAATTCTTTTTAATTAATCCCCACTTAAAATTCCAATTTAAGATTTTAGGATAATTCTTAGAATTCAATACACGTAAAGATATGCTTCAATTATCATAAGTGCAATGCAATGACAATTTAAAATTTTAATCTTTCAATTAATTTAAGTTCCTAGTAAATTGTGCATATGAAAGATCATATAGGAAATGCTAGACATGTCATATAAAGAAAGAGAGAAGACACAATTCAAACCACAAGCAAACACACAACATAATATTTATAGTGGTTCGGCACTCAGGCTTACATCCACTTTCAAAGCTCACTACCGAGCTACTAAATTTATTTAGATTGAATTGCATTACAATTAAGGTTAAAATTCTAAAACCTGCTACTTGCAAAGGAAAGCTCTACTCCCGGTGTCCCTGGCGGGACCTATGTCAATTTCCGGTGTCTCTGGCCGGAATGGTCTATACTCGGTGTTTCTGGTGGGTATGGTCTACACCTGATGTCTCTGGCAGGTAAGTTCTACACCCAGTGTCTCCGGTGGGTGCTGAGGTCTACACTATAAATTTAAAATCAATACAAATTACCTCACAAGGCTTGTGTATTGCTTGATGCACATGAAGGTGGTTGCTCCTTAATTGAGTTAGTGTACAAATGGGTTCCACCAAGCTTCCAAGAGTGCCTCTTTGCTTCTTAGAGCTTCTCATAAGGGTTTACTTGATAGTAAATCCTTCACCTTGCTTTCCTCTTCTTGTTCTTCAAGTGTGGAGTGCTAGGGAAGCACTTCAAGGCTCTTTGATCTTCAATGAATACTCATAAGAGTGAGCCTTTGGTAGTTGGGAGGTATAAATATCTTAGCTTCTTCAAATTTCTCTTCTCTTTTTGTATTCAATGTGTTCTCTAGAGTTAGAGAGCTCATTTGAGCCTCTCTTATAGTTATAAGGGACGAGCTCAATCGTGCACTCTTGATTTGGCATTGTGGACATCGGCATTTAGGAGGAGTTCGGATTCCCCTGTCTGCCTGTGGTTTTCGGGTCCACTCTTCGGTGTATGATGTCAGTGTGTGAAAGGTTGCTAACCCTTTTACAAGAGGGTTAGTCTTTTCTGGGAGTCGCCACCAACTCAGGGTTAACCGATAGAGTTGGACATCGGTTCTCTACTTCTGGGGAAGAGGATAAGTCTAGACCCAAAGGTTTAGGGGTTAAACCCCTAATATTGGTCTACTTTCCTGAGATAAATGGTAAGTTGTTTAGTTGCATTTGGGAAGGTGTTAGGTACCCCAAATACCTGCCTTTTTAGGGTAGCTTCTCTCATTCATACATGTTTTGAATTATGCTAAAGTCTATGCTTGTTAAATGTAAAACTATTAGTCTTGGACCACCCCTGTGGTGTGATCATTGTAGTTGTACTTGAGACATAGTCTCAAGTTGCCTACATACCCAATCTGGTGGTTCAAGTGTTCCTAGGGTTTTGTCAGGATCAAACTGCATGTAGTTTTAAGGGTTTGTTGTGTGTGTCAATCTCGATAGTCAAGTACGTCTGACAGTGAGAGTGATTCAGGGTAGATTCATTTTAGATTATTTATATGCTTACAAAGTACTCTGCGCTACTACAAAATGTAGACAAGTTAGCTAAATGGGGGCCAATGTGTATGGTTTTGAGAACCTAATTGGGCTATAACCAAGTCTTAGGGTCTTTGGGTCGTGAACCACTGCGACATGACCCTAAGGTAAGGTGAAGACTGTAAAAGGTTGGGATGGGTTAAAATGTAGTGAACAGGTAGGTTGACTTGACTTGGTCACACTGACATAACAGCCACAACTCAAGTGTTGTCTCCTATTTAAAGTTTGGGTATTTGATACACTTAGAAATCACAAGCGTATAGTCAACCCTACTATGATTATAGGAAAGCTCAAAGAGGCATTTTCAATGAAGGGATTCCTAGAGTATGTTTATGGAATGGATTGGTTTGATGCCTGTAAATAAGGCCCATAGAGGTGGCTAAGCCCATTAATGAATTCCAAGATGTTAATTACCTATGTATTGGCTTTAGAGAAGGTCAGGGTTCATTGGGGTGGGTACTAGATCCCAACGCCTATATTCCCTATCAACGCCTATTTTTTAACAGGTTAAAAATCAGGCGCTGGGTTTGGACAGTCTGTGCTCCGAAGGGCATATCTCTCTTCACAAAATTCTAAATTGAGCGTGGTTGGTCAATTTGGAAAGCTGAGAGAGAGATATTTCCAACCATAAATAATAAGCCTACTATAATTATCTAACGCCTATTTTTCAAACTGATGCCTATTTATGCTATAAACGCTTATTTTTTAACAGATAAAAAAATAGGTATTGGGTTTGGACAGTCTGACTCTGGAGGGCATATCTATCTACACAAAATTCTAAATTAAGCATGGTTGGTCAATTTGGAAAGCTGAGAAAGAGATCTTTCCAACCATATATAATATGCCTATACGTGTCCAATGCTTGTTTGTCTATATGCCTATTTTTCTATCAATACCTATTTTTTAACAAATTAAAAAATAGGCATTGGGTATGGACAGTTTGTACTCCAGAGGGCATATCTCTATCCATAAAATTCTAAATTAAGCATGGTTGGTCAATTTGAAAATATGAGAGAGAGATATTTCCAACCATATATAATAAGCCTATACCTATCTAATGCTTACTTGTCCATACACTTGTTTTTCCAATGCTTATTTTTTAATTGCCTTAAAAAATAGGCGTTAGGCCTGGGACCAAAATCCAGCAACCTGATTTTGGCCATTTGGACCCTTAGGGGTATGAAAAAATTTTGAAATTTGGCATGCTATCAGAAAATACATATATGAAAAAAATATAAAAAATTTGGCTTCATATCATGAATACAAAATTTAAACAAAAATCAACAAATATTCCTCAAAACTAGGGTCTCAAAAGACCCATTTTTTGGGGTCTATTTGGGGGGCCATTTCGAGGCCTTCCACAGCTGATAAATTCATGAAATTAAATACAACATATCATGTATGTGTCTAGTCTAACATAGTAAAATTTGGGCTCAAGAATCCCTCTACAAAAATCATACAAAAATCAACATGAAAATGAGTAAAAAATGAAAGCAAGTAGAGGCTGTTGAGCATATACTGTGTAACCCAAATTAGAGCGGTGCTCTACCACGAATTGGACATCATAACAGTAATCAAAATTCACATATGTTGAAGGAGGAGATGATCTAAGCATGAATTTAGGCTTACCTAGCCTTAGGGTTGAAGGAACTTGAGCTTTTCCTCTTCTTTTTCCTCTTTTTCTCTCAACACCTAGGGTTTTTTTTGTTTCTAACCTTATTGAGCACAAATTTGGGGCTATTTATAGCTCTAAATTCATGTAATGGAGGGTGGAGATTGGGGATAAGGATTGCTAGGATGATCCTTATCCTAAAGTAGGTGGAGGGCTAGGATTAAGTTTGGGTGAAGGGTTGAGATTGATTTGAGGGGAAGGGCATGGATAGGTGACACGGCAATGTGGATGGTTTGATTGGGTTTGTGCTACTTCAATGGATGGTGAGATAAGGGGTGTGCTATTGAGGGTGGATGGGGAGGGACATATGGGTGTCATGGGATATGCCCTTTAGCATACTTCCATTGGATTCAAATCTAAAGGGGGGGTGCTAAAGGTGCTTGATGGGGGGCTATAGGAGAAACTTTAGGGATTTGAAATTCATCTCCCCAATCCTAGGGTGGAGGGTGAGAGAGAGAATCAGAAGATTCTAATCCAAAGGTTTTAAAAAATGGGCTAAAGATGAGGATGCATTAAATGCAAAATATCTCATTTTTAGCTCATTTGAAATAATATATGGTTTCTGATTTTTTGAACCATCTCATTGTCGTCACTCCGTATGAGCTCTTGAGCTCAGAAGTCAGCCTAGTCAGTGTCAATTTTAGAAGTCATAGATGCTCCGATTGCCCTGGTCTAGTCAGAACCAAATTACAAAAATGATAAGGGGTTGAAATCAGGGTTTTTTGTCCAAAAAAGCTCTCAGATGTAGTTTAAAAGGGCAAGATCATAAAATTGATCTAAGGGTGGCCCAAGGATAGATGCTCCTAGGTCCAAGTGATTCACAATTTCTGACTACGTGAGATTACTTACCTGAGCAGGAAATTAGGTCAAAAACCATTTTTCAAGTGGTTTGACAAAATTGTATAGGGAATGCTACTTTTTTTTTTTGTAAAATGCTGATTTGGGTCGTATCTAGGGGATTTGAAGTTTGAGGAATCTTAGAGCTACATAAATGGATAGATTGGTCATTGGGTTCCCGGGTAGTTGCCGAGGGTCTTTCGAAGCAAAGTTGCTTGAATAAATTGGGTTTTTGTAGCTGCCTGAAGCCAGGTGAAATTGAATGGCCAAACATTTCCTGAACCTAGGGTTTATGAAATGCTTTATTAAGGACAAGAGCGAGACTAAAAAATGGCTCTGACTTTGATGCATTCTGAGCCCGGGAGAACTTTTAAGGGCATTCCGCGTGCCAAATACAGACAAAACACGCTTTTTATGGGTTTAGGCAGAAATGACTGCTTGGGCCATGAATTTTCTATAAATTAGTGTGGATCTGATAATCTCAAGGCTCTAAATTTATAGTGGTATAGCCATTGACTATCTGAATTTCTGATGTTGGATGCGTTCTCGGGAGCCGATCGAGCACCTGATTTTAGACCTGATTCATCACACTTTTTGGGGTATTTGAGGGAATCTTGGTAGATAAATTTTGTTAAAGTCCTTACTCCTTAGACATCTTTTTGAAGGCCTCATGATTATGAAGAGATGAACACCGATTGATCCTGATTTGGAGGTCTGGAGAATATTCTAGCTCTATAAAAGCAAAAAGTAGGAAACAGCCTTCTGACCTTTTGGGAAAGATTTAAGATTTCATAGAGGTTCGAGACTTCAAAACTTTCTTCTTAGACCTAAATATTTGAACCTAAGGCTAAGGCCGAGATATGGCAACTGACATTTCTGGATTCAGAGATCTAATGAGTTTCTAAGAGCTTCTGCAAGAGTCATTTCTTGGTCAGGGTTGCCATAGATTGAGAGATTGGTTATTGCTGTTCTTAAGCAGTGTTTTGTTTGTGAGGAGTTTCTTAAAGTAGGGAGACTCAGGGATGCATAGGATCTAAAATTACATCATTTGGACCACAGGAGAGGCTCCAGGGATCCTTTGAGGGTCTAAGGGTAGACTCTTTGAGTGAAAAGGGTGAAATGGTAATTTTTTGCTTGAGTCAAAAAAGGTGAAAATGTGAATTATTTGCCTATAATGCTTCATGACAAGAAGGCTTATATAGGCAAAGAAATTCAGTGATCTGGATGACAGACAGTGGGTTTTAGGCTTTTAAAGGTAAAATTGTAAAATGATAATTTGTCTATCTATGATGCTTTTCCAAAGAAAGGCTTAGAGGAGGTGGAAAACTTACTAATAACATAAATGGGGTTATAAAATGTGGACCCTCAAAGTCCTGTTGGTGCTTTTGAGTGAGATTAGGGTTTGTCCTGAAGTGGTGCTTTTTGGGCTGTAATAAGGTGGTTTGACTGGTTTATTCATGACTAGAGCATCTGGATAGACCTCTTTAGGAATGCTTAACCTCCTAGAGTTTAGGTTTGTTTTTCCTAAACCATGGGTACTTAGAGTCTTGATGCCTAAATGTTGTTATGCTATCACATCACCCAAGTCAAAATTTGGGTGCTGACAAACATAAAGAAAAGATATCACACACAACTAAAAGACAGGTATTTATAGTGGTTCGGCACTAAGGCTTACGTCCACTCCTAAAGCTCAATCCAGAGCTTCCCCTAATTTTATTTAGATTGAAGTATAGATAATCTAGGTCAAATTCACATAAAACCCTTTGTACTTGCTAAGTAAGCTTTACTTATACTCTGTCTCTGAAGAGTGCAATACTCTTTCCAGTGTCTTCAGAGGAAGAGAATTTAAATAATAAATGATTGAATAAATATAGATTTACTTCATATAGCAAGATGTACCAGTTATGGATGCTCCTACTTATGAGTTGATGTGCCTTTTCTTCCACAGTTTGAAACGTAGCAGAGATTGCTTTTGAAGCCTTGTAATTCTCTAGTTTCCTTTCAATGGATAACCAATATAGTTCTCCCCTTTTCATATTTGATGTAGAAGGCTTAGAGGGAGATCACACACAATTGTATTTAGTAGTATAAAATCACTCACTCAGTAGAAAATAAGCTTTCTGGCATTCAAACTAGCCACTCTTCTCAAACAAGAATTTTTTCTTTTACGTATATGTCTCTTTTTTCAACCTAGGGTATTATTACCCTTTTATAAATCTAAGCTTACTCTTAGTCCTTAGGATTAGAATATTTTCTAATGGACAAGTACTGAGAAATCTCGGATTGGAATCTTTAAAAAATAGTGAAATTTTTCTGCGATTCGCAGCCGTGATGGACCACACTTTTTTTGTGATTGATCAGGGTCTGAGATCACAACTCTTGGGAGTTTTCAAAATGGCCTAAAATTTCACTTGTGACCGATACCCCGTGATCAATCACAAATCTTGTGATCGATCAGGGTTTGTAATTTCTCACTTTTTCTTTTCTGCCCCTTTTGGTTTGGTTCTTTCTCTCCTAATGTTTTGGGGCCAATACCAATGCCTTAAGACTCTATATTACTAACCCACACTCCCCTCTTGGGTTCATTTCCAAATGTTTTAGTGCATTATACAAAGTGTGGGTATTTGTCGAGTTTGTGCTTGTCATGAGCATCCTTTAAAATTTTCTTTGGTATGCTTCATCTTTGGCTTCCTTGCAATGAGTCTTCTTCTTGAATCTTGGTATTGGTCTTCACTTCCTTTGACTTGTCATTGTCTTGGTTTTGCTGGTCTTTTGTTCTTCATTGTCTTCTTTCTTGTGAGCTTGACTCTTTCTTGGACTTAACATAGTATCTTATTTGTTTTGACCATGGGATTGACAATACACTTCTTTAACAATCTCCCCCTTTGTCAATTACATGGCAAAACCTTATAATGCCCTTTCACATACATGACCAACATTTACATATGACCAAGATAAATTCAAGACAAGACCCAACATATAGACTCATGTACAAAACTAAAAATTGAGCTGCCCTTTAATGTTTAGTAGCAATTGATCTCATTTCACTTTTAGTACCTGAAAACCTACACACATCCATAATACACATACCTTTATTCAAGAATAGTGAGTCTAGTAACCACAGTTGTAAAAGTTACATGATGTGTGAACATTGAAAAGTGAATCTTGCAATTTTAGGCAAGTGTAAATGCTCATTTTTAGTTTTTAGTTATCCTCATTTATAAACATTCACACTACTCCCCCTATGTTATTTCTCCCCCTTTTTGCCATGCAATTGCAAAAAGATAACAATATATAAGATTAGAGAAATATAATAGCATTGATCCATAAAAAGACGAATAAAAACATACAATGCATAACAAAAAGATGAGACCCAAAGTCTTAAAGTACTAGTGCAGAAGATAAAACATATATGGTCCAAAAAGAAATAAAGAGAGTAGTCCATAGAAACACTAAAATATCAACCATCAGATTCTTTGTCTTCTCCATCTTCCTCCTCAGAATCTGCTCCTCCTTCCTCATCATCATCAGCCTCCTCCTCATCTTCCTCATCCTCATCTCCTAAGTCCTTCCCACTAAGATGTTCCTCACCTATAACCTCATCCTTATTGAGGGAAATAAGTGTAAGAGGATCCTCAGGAGTGGCAATGGATAGGCGAGTTGCTATCACCTTCTGATTCTATAGGCTCTGCTTCACTTTGATGAAGATATTTTATAGAAGATCCATCATCCTCTTCTTTGTAGTGGCTGAGGAAGAGCGGGCTGGAGGGGCATGGAAAACAGTGCCAACAGGTTGAGCTCCAGTCATGTCCAAAATATGCATCCTCTAGAGTGTGCTCAGCCAAAGAGCAGAGGTTCGACGAGCACGAACGCTGGACTATAACAACACCTAATGTGCCTTGAGGATCTATGATATGAGGACTGGAAAAGGTAAGTTTCCCATAGAATGATCAGAAACAGAGGAACTTATGAAGGTGAAACAAATGATGGAAGGGAGATCAATAAGTTTCCTTTCCAGAATCAAGTCTATCAGATATGCCATATGGAAGGTGAGACCACTCTTATGTGTCGTAAGAAGCAGGATGTAGGTAAAAATACGAAATAAGAACTGCATAACCGACCTACAATGGCTCTTAGCGAGCTTGGTGGTTCATTTAACCTTGTTCCTATTAGAATAGGTGTCCTGTCAAAGCCATCATAGATACTTTTATGTTATTTTATTTGTTTGATATTTATAATAAAATATTTTAGTTCATCATCACATGTATATAATATGATTATGGGTAATTACTTGATCT
>JAOXJP010211089.1:0-11874 GCA_025762735.1 Platanus orientalis
TTAGGCAAGATGTGGCTTACTTCGATTTGCAGGTTGCTAGCATAGCTGAGGTGGTCACAAGCGTTTCCAACGATAGTCTTGTGATTCAAGATTTTCTCAGCGAAAAGGTGTCTTGCTGTAACAATTTTATGTATTAGTCACTTTGTCTTTCATTCAGTGTTGCAAATCATGGTTGAAAATTGCAAAAATTTCATTGTCACTTTTCAAATTTTAGGGTAGAGAAACAAAATACCAGGAAAATACAAAAGTTTTATTGGTTTTGTCTAATTTCTCCGATAATTTTTACTCAACGGAATTTGAGAAAAACTTGTTGATATCATCATTGGCTAAGGAAATATTACACCCAAATTTCTTTGTCCCCCCGCGCGTGTGGAAACCACAGGCTTACACGTGATGGTTTTTTGAATTTGATGCCTCTTTTAAATAGAGAGCAAATATTCATTTGAACACTTCTTTGTAGTTTTAACCCTCTAAATCCCATTTTTTTTGGATACTTTCTTTTCATATAAAAACTATTTTTAGAGTTTTAACCTCCCTTTTGTGTGTGGGACATGGGGGGACAGATAAATTGGGTGTAGCATATCCTTTCCCTATTTTTTTTTTAATAAAATTCCTCAGGTTCAAACTAAAACCCACCTCAAATCCAATCTTTTGCTATAGATTATAATTTGTTAATTGTACAGAAAAACAAGGTTAAAACTTTGATTCAATCTCTTGTGATAAATAATAGAAGGCTGTAATGCTTTTATGTAATATTTAAATACATATTTTAAAAAAGGAGAATGATTGTTTGTGTTGACACATGATGGGTTTTTGGATTTGGTGTCTCTTTTTTTACACCTACTTTTTCATCCTATCACTTTTATAGACCTTTTTAACCTCCAAACACAACAATGTCAGCTCATCATTCACCGTGTACACTACAGATTTTTTTCATCACAGAACCTTATTTTCCTTTTAAAAATAATAAAAAGTATGTTATTAAAATAATTTTTAATATAAATAAGAGTCATGTGGTCAGTAGAGTATTACATATTTTATTATAGAAAATTTACTAATAAAATGACTAGCTACTAGGATGAAATAAGATATAAGGGCATGCAATTTGACACGTTTAATATCCATTTTTGGTAGCCATGTATTTATTTATGTGATTAAGGTTACTAATTTAACATATACATTATAATATCATCATATAAGTTTTCTAAAGGAAGTTATGTATGATAGGTCAATGCTATTTAGATTAGACAATAGAAACTGATCGCATCTGCATCCATCTATGGAAAATGTCTATGATGTGTTTGTCATATATTTATTAATTGGTCTAATGATTAATATTAGGGAGGATGAATAACACCATGTTGCTGAGTATATAGCCTGATACCCCTTTATCAAAAAAAAAAAAAAAAAAAAAAAAAAAAAAAAAAAAAAAAAAAAAAACCATGTGGCAGAACAATACTATGATCACCTTGTCTAGAACAGAGACGTAGATTTCAAGCGAGCATAGGATTCCCCATGGTATAAAGCGGTTATGATTATTATTATTATTATTATTATTATTATTTTGGATAACATAGATGCTATGATTTAGGAGCTATATAATGTTATAAACTTGTATTGGTGGACTCTTATAATAATAATAATACTTTGGATGAAAAATAACCATACTAGTGTCACCTTGATAACAATTATGCTAGCGGCCTATTCATCTCCATTTTGTTATATATGCAAGACATTTTTTGCAATTTTTTAATTAATGCTAACTTTTTTTTGGGTTAAGGGGCCTAAAAAAATATCAACTATTTATATGTTCCTATTTTCATATAATTTTTAGCATATATGAAAATACTAAAAAAATTACCAGAAAATTTTATAACTCCCAAGTATCCATCAAATGAAAATTTGAACCTTCCTACAACTTAAGAAACCATCTACCAAAAGGGAAAAGGATCAGATCTAACTTTTTTATATTTTTTGCGTCTTTAATCTGTACTAGGTACCCAACTTCTTGATGAACGTTGCAATATTCATAGGGAACTACATCACAGCGTTTCTTTTATTGTGGAGGCTGGCCTTGGTAGGGTTCCCGTTTGTGGTGTTTCTTGTCATCCCTGGTTTGGTGTACGGGAGGACTCTGATGGGTTTAGCAAGGAAGATCAGAGAGGAATATAATAAGGCAGATAACATCTCTGAGCAGGCAATTTCGTCGATTAGGACGGTTTACTCGTTCGTTGGAGAAAGCAAGACCAAGGCTGAGTTCTCTTCTTCGCTTCAAGGATCTGTGAAGTTAGGCTTGAAGCAGGGTTTGGCTAAGGGTTTTGCTATTGGAAGCAATGGTATCGTATTTGCCATATGGTCTTTCGTGTCTTGGTATGGCAGCAAATTAGTCATGTACCATGGTGCGAAAGGAGGGACCATCTTCGCTGTCGGAGCCCTCAACAATTTTGGTGGCCTGTAACTCTCTCTCTCTCTCAACTAGAATTTCACCAAAATATTTGGAGAAAGGATCTCTTACTCTCAATTTGTCTGTCCCCCTTGTGTCCCCACACACAAAAGGGAGGTGTATAAGTTAAAACGGTTTTCAAATGGGAAAACATCTGCTACACACAAATTTGTTTGTTCCCCCATGTCTCACACCATAGACTGACACGTGATGGTTTTTTGAATTTGGTGCCTCTTTTAACTAAGGAGCCAATATTCATTTGAACACTTCTAAGGTCTTAAACCTATAAACCCCATTTTTATGGGTACCAATTTTTTAATTTGAAAAGTTTTTTTACAGTTTTATCCTTGAGAAAGGATGTTCTGTCTAGGATTGCACTTTCACCCTCTCACAGGAGGTGTGGGCCTCATAAATTTTTGCATGAGGCCCACACCCCTGTGAGAAGGTGAAGGTACAATCCTGGACAGAACATCCTTTTGGTTTAACCTTATCAAAGTCCCACCCTTTCTATTTGACTTGAAGCTGCATGGTGTCCTGGACAGAAAATCCCAGATAGAACAACTTTTCAAAACCTTATACAGCTCACCTTTTGTGTGTGGGAGACACAGAGGGATAAACAAATTGGGTGTAGCAGATCCTTACCCTTTCCAAATGAAAAGGTTTGTACCAAAATAAAGGGCTGAAATTGTCTATTATAGCTTGAAGTATGGTAAGGTGTGCATCATTTGCAGTGCTGACACGTACCTCTAAAAAAATGAAAAACAATTGAAAGGTACGTAATTTGTACCTTTTGCGGGTGATTTCCAGTTTATGGTAGAGAATGCTACACTTTACCACATTTCAATCTGTAGGAGACACTTTCTACTCCAAAATAAGGGGTGTACATGGCAAAACCCGTTAAAAACGGTGTTAAATGCAAAGATATATAGGTGCTATAAAAAATAATGTGTCAGCCTGTGGTGTGGCAACACGGGGGCACTGCCAAATTTGGATGTAGGAGATCCTTTCTCAATCTTTACTGGTATCTGCTCTTCCTAGTTTTTATCTTTCTACTTGAATGGGCGTTTTCTATACTGAAGTCGTTAGAGGCTTGAGTAATTATTTGTCTTGCACTTATTGAATAGGGCATTGGGGGCCAGCCTTTCGAACATGAAGTACTTTTCGGAAGCTAGTTCAGCCGGAGAACGAATAATGGAGGTTATAAGAAGGACACCCAGAATAGATTCAGATAATATGGAAGGGGAGATTCTAAAGGCCGTAGCAGGAGACATTGAATTCAGAAACGTTGAATTTGCATATCCATCCAGACCGGAGAGCCTAATCTTCCGAGATTTCTGCCTGAAAATTCCAGCGGGAAAGACAGTAGCCTTAGTTGGAGGTAGCGGTTCTGGAAAATCTACAGTAATCTCTTTGTTAGAAAGATTTTATGACCCGCTAAGGGGAGAGATTCTACTTGACGGTGTGACCATTGGTAAGCTTCAGATCAAGTGGCTCCGATCTCAAATGGGCTTAGTGAGTCAAGAACCATCTCTCTTTGCTACTTCAGTTAAAGAAAACATACTCTTCGGCAAAGAAGATGCCACCATAGACGAGGTCGTTGCGGCGGCCAAAGCTGCAAATGCTCATAACTTCATTTCTCAATTGCCACAAGGATATGATACCCTGGTCAGTGCTTCTCAGTGTTTTTAAAAAAAAAAAACCTCTCATGCCCACAATTTATCTTGTGGCTTCACGAGACGTACACATATCACAAAAAAATAAACAATAGCATACAAAAAAATAAAAAATGATTGGGGCATGTGTATGTCTCTTGAAACCACAAGAATACTTGTGATCTAGTTTACTCGTCGTGGCACAGAGGTCCTGGAGTTGGTTTTCTGAATGATTAGGGTGAGTTATAACCAGGTTAATCAGATTTTTTTAGAATAATGTCCTACGACTCATTATGGAAAGCTAAAAAGTTTACAATCCCATCTCCTGCTGTGCACCCTCTACTTTGCTCTGTTCCGAGTCTTCGGAAACCTGTTATCCATGTTTTTATAAAAATTCTTTTAAATATATTTTTATTATTATTATATTATATATTTTTAAAATATAAACATATTTTAGTACCGACTAATTGGTAGTTGGGTAGGAATTACCGAATAATTCAGAATCGCCGAGTCCCCGTCCAAGTTGTCTTGGCCGAAAAGAAAAGATAAAAAAAATAGGGGTGTGAATCGGCCAGGCCAGACTGGGCCAAGATAAACCTGAGCCCATCCCAAAATAAAATGCAGGAGCATGAGTTCAGCCAGAACCCAGCCCAAAAATCACTTTGGGCCTTGTGCGTGGGTCCGTGCCCAGTCTAGCCTGAAGTTCAACTTGCCCAACCCGATGATTCTTCAGGCTGGCCAAGTAGGGCTTTAGGCCAGCCTGACCCCTATTAATCACTTACAATCCATCTTTGTTACACTTACAGGTAGGTGAGAGGGGAATCCAGATTTCAGGAGGACAAAAACAAAGAATAGCAATTGCACGAGCAATAATCAAAGTCCCTCGAATCCTTCTCTTGGATGAAGCAACGAGCGCTTTAGACTCAGAATCGGAAAGAGTCGTTCAAAATGCAGTGGACAACGCCTCATTAGGCCGAACGACGATTGTAATCGCTCATCGTCTCTCCACAATTCGCAATGCCGATAAGATCGCTGTAGTCCAGAATGGCCAGGTTATGGAGATCGGGTCACACGACGAGCTTCTCCAAGACGACAACGGCTTATACGCTTCTCTTGTTCGACTCCAACAAACAGAGTCCACCACGGAAGAGGAGACCCCATTAACATCCGCTCACCTAGATAAGATTAACAATAATAACACTAGTAGTCATAGACTCTCTATGATGAGTAGATCTAGCTCTGCAAAATCAGAGCTGACAGCGAGAGGAATCTCTGAAGATAGTTTGGAGGAAGCAGTCCCTGTTTCGTTTTGGAGGCTCTTGCTTCTTAATCTTCCAGAGTGGAAACAAGCGAGCTTGGGGTGCGGGAGTGCGGTGTTGTTCGGGGCAGTACAGCCGGTATATGCGTTTGTGTTGGGAAGTATGGTTTCCGTCTATTTCTTGCATGATCATGAGGAGATTATGTCGAAGACGAAGATGTACTCGTTCTTCTTTGTTGGCTTGGCTGTGTTCTCGTTCGTTGTTAACGTATGCCAGCATTATAATTTTGCAGCCATGGGTGAGTACCTGACTAAGAGGATTAGAGAGAGAATGTTGTCTAAGATTCTCACTTTCGAAGTTGGATGGTTTGATCAGACTGATAACTCTACTGGAGCTGTTTGTTCTAGACTCTCCAAGGATGCTAATGTGGTAAGCTCTCACCTCTCTCATGTCTATTAAAGGTTGTAGTAATACGCACTCAAGGGCAGATGTTCCGTCCATTTGCCGTCCAGGACACCATGGGGCTTCACATGGAATAAAATGGGTGGGACCTTGAGGTTTTGTCAAAGTCCCGCCCATTTTATTCCATTTGAAGTCTCATGGTATCCTAGACGGCAAATCCTCGATCAAACATCTTTTCCAATAATAGTAATACACAGGTACCTATCCATTGTGTATTTATTGTAATACCCTCTGTTGACATATGTGTATTGACTCAAACACCCTTGTCAGGCAATAATATGTCACACTGATAGTTATAGGGGTGGCAATTCATTTTGGCAGGTTGAGTTGGTATCATGTTGATAAGGGTATACGACTATATGGTTCAACGCCAACATGTACCATTTATTAATCGTATCGAAGCAGGTCAATCCATTTTACAGTCAACCCTAATCCACTTATTTTGTGTCGGGTTCACAGGTTATGTGATAATTCGTGTTGATGGTTTAGATCCGTTTGATGTGACGTTAAGGATACATGACAAGTCATATGGATCAAGCTGACCTGACACATTTATTAATCAACACTTTGACCTGTAATATGTTTGCAGTTAACACTAACCCACTTAATTCATGTCAGGTTTACGGGTCATGTCAAACATTGCCACCAAAATTTGTCTCTCCATGTATACCGATACATAGGTTGACTCGTGATGGTGTTTTGAATTTGATGCCGATTTAGGATACGGAGTAATTTTTCATTTCAAACGCTTTTTTATACGGTTTTAACCTTATAAACCTTTTTTTTTTTTCTCATTTGAAAGCTGTTGTTACAGTTTTTACCTGGTAAGAAAATGCTCTGTGATGACAAAGTGTCTGGAATGTTTATGGTGGTGAAGTACTAAGCTGACACATGTTTGTGGCTCATAAAATTGTTCAGGTGTTAAAAAAATAAAAAGACACCAAATTCAAAAACACATGATGCATGCCTACATAGACCTGTGTCCACATAGACAATCATATCGGAAAAGGTACCTGTTACACCCAAATTTGTTTACACCCCGTATCACCCGGAACAGATCCTCTCCCGTTGCTTGCAACCCAAAACCCCATATTTTAGAGGGTAGATTGTACCCGCTCCACTTATCTAACGCTCCTCTCGGCACCTTGTCGGCGCTGATGTGACCACCCCTGACAGGGAGCAGAGAGGAACCAATACAATCCACCCTCCATTTTTTTATGGGTACCTATTTTTTCATTTGTAAACAACTTTACAATTTCAACCCTATACACCTCACCTTTTGTTTTTGGGGACTCGGGGATAGAGAAATTGGGTGTAGGTACGAAAGATTCTCATGTTTATGTAAATTTGCAGGTGAGATCGTTGGTGGGCGATCGGATGGCTCTTCTTGTGCAGACCATCTCTGCGGTAACCATCGCATCTACCATGGGCCTGATCATTGCATGGAGGCTTGCAATCCTTATAATCGCCACCCAACCTTTGATCATTGTTGGCTTTTACACCCGGCTGGTTCTACTCAAAGGCTTATCCAACAAAGCCACGAAAGCCCAAGACGAAAGCAGCAAGCTTGCCGCAGAAGCCGTGGCCAATCTCCGAACAGTCACCGCCTTCTCCTCCCAAGCCCGAATCCTCCACATGCTGGAACAAGCCCAAGAAGGTCCACAAAGAGAGAGCATTCGCCAGTCATGGATAGCCGGCATCGCCCTCGGCACTTGTTGCGGTATTGTGACATGCACGTGGGCGCTCGACTATTGGTACGGTGGGAGGCTCCTCGCTCAAGGCTACATTACGGCCAAGGCCATTTTTCAGACGCTTTTAATATTATTAGGAACCGGTCGTGTTATTGCGGACGCCGGAGCCATGACTACTGACTTGGCCAAAGGCGTCGACATGGTAGCCTCAGTTTTTGCAATGCTCGACAGAGACACTAACATTGAACCCAATGACCCAGAAGGTTACCAGCCCGAAAAATTAACTGGTCACTTAGAGCTTCAAAATGTTGATTTTGCCTACCCAGCAAGACCTAACGTAATCATCTTCAAAGGTTTCTCTCTCATCATCGAAGCCGGAAAATCAACCGCACTGGTAGGTAAGAGTGGGTCTGGAAAATCAACCATCATTGGCTTGATCGAGAGATTCTATGACCCATTAAAAGGTAGTGTGAAGATTGACGGGAGAGATATAAGGTCATACAATCTCAGATCATTAAGGAAACACATTGCAATGGTAAGCCAAGAACCAACACTGTTAGCCGGGACGATTAGGGAGAACATAACCTATGGTGCCTCAAATGAGGTGGGCGAGGCAGAGATTGTAGAAGCAGCAAAGGCAGCTAATGCTCATGATTTCATCACGGGGTTACAAGACGGTTACAATACGTGGTGTGGATATAGAGGGTTGCAGCTATCAGGAGGGCAAAAGCAGCGAATTGCAATAGCTCGGGCGATACTGAAGAACCCGACGGTGTTATTGTTGGACGAGGCGACGAGTGCACTTGATAGCCAGTCAGAGAAGGCGGTACAGGAAGCGTTGGAGGGCTTGATGGTGGGAAGGACAAGCGTAGTTGTGGCGCATCGGTTGAGCACAATACAAAACTGTGATCAGATCGCGGTGTTGGACAAAGGAAAGGTGGTGGAGAAAGGGACACACGCAACACTTTTGGGAATGGGACACTTGGGTGCTTACTACTCCCTTGTCAGCCTCCAACGAAAACCTAACCAAACTGTCAAATAAATCTCATCGAGGAAGGTTGCTACAATGTTAATTAAGCTGTTGATCCCCCTTACCAGTTACCAGAAACGATCTTGCCTATATATAGTTGGTGAATCAAACATTTGGCGAAGATATATAGGAGTAAAACCATGAGTTCATTCAAATCATGGAAGATTTTAAGAATCAAAGAGCCATCGTGTGGTGTGGGTAGAGTAATATTGGATGGTTAGAGTCACCATTTGAGGTGTTATTTGGTGAAGAGATGTATGTCTGCTAACAATCTTTGTTTGCAAATGCGATTTAAAGTTAATTAGGGAGGATGAAATTGTACACGAATCATATCACTACTATATTTTGGTAGCTTAGTCAAACTCACTAAAATTCCCTAATGAAATATTTTGTAAGTTCTCCTTAAATCCATCAACATTATCGCCACCTTATTATCCCACCAACACAATACCATCATGAGAGGGAGGGGGAGAGAGGTTTAATAGAAAGACACACTAGGATTTTTACATGTTGGCATGAATTTTAATATGAAGAAGAAAAAATTTGTTGATACACCCATTTCACCATCTCGATTTGATGTGCATTTGATTTACCTGTGGTCATAATGAAGTTGCCATCAGCAGTGACAAGTGGCAAACCAACTCATCGAGGAAAATGATCAATCGGGCTACACATGGTACAAAAAATCATCCCACGTAGCAAAAAAAAATTCTTCCCGTGAGTAAAACCCTCGTAAAGTTGACATGTGACATATGCTACCCGTCCGAATAAAAAATTCACAATCCTTCCATAGACTCCCAAAACATCATACAACATCTAAAAAGTAGCAAGAGTACAAAATGAATTTTATAACACGGGTGCTAACACCGTACGAAATCCAAATCGTGTGAGTAAAACAATATAAAATGACATAAATGATGACACGTGTCAGTTTGCACCCCCATTAGTCAATGATAAGTGTTCAAAACTTAGAGGAAGCTTAGAAGTAACATAATTCAGCTCAAACATTATAACTCTTTATGACAATAGAAATTATTAAAAAGAAATAAGGATTAAGAAAAGAGGATAAAACCCATCACTTAAAACTTATTTAAACTAAACTCCAACAACAACTAGATTTTACAAATTCTATTTGTTGGAGTTAAAATGAAGAGTTATACACAAAAAAGACTTTTCTTGGTGGCTAGTTTTACTTGTCTGAACAAGATCACCGTAGTAAATATACCACATATATTTGCAAATAAAGATAGACTACTAAAAGCCACAAATAATGCGTAATCATCTGAAAACTCTTAGAATGGCTCTATCACCTTGAAGCCTTTTTACCATATAAAGCACAAATACCAAGACATATAGACAAATATGAATATTCATCTGATCCCAAAAGATACAAAAACCTCTCCTACTCGTTTCTTGAAGTTCCAAGTCCTGTTACTCGTAGAGAAGAAGAACAAGAAAAAACAAGAAGATGGGACCAACAAGGTGATATAGAAACTTTGTACAAATATGATTACTTTATACAAATATCATAATGAAGATGTCTCTATTTCTCTCTCTTTATACTTTGTATTCATTACATATATACACAATTAATATAATACATCAATGAAAAAGATCTTTTTCATCTTGATCTTTTTATTTTTCTTTTCTTTTTTATTGCATGCCCATGAAACCTTAATCAGAGATTTCTTCTTTCCTTATATAAAAGGAGATGTAACTAACATGTTTGAAAGTTTGAATATGTAAATGTAAATTCCCATATAAAATAGTAAATCATCCAGTATGTTGAATGTATAATTGTAAACTCACATTTCTAAACAGCATAAACGTTACAAAATTTGATGTGTACAACTTAGTTTGGGTTAAATGTTTAAATGTTGATTTCGAATAAGGTAAAATAGCTACTATTTAATTCAAAGTAGGCACTGGTTATAAACTTATGAACATTAGGTTCTATTGGGTGTTGGTGTTGGGGTCTTTGAAGATTTTTTCATGAGAATTGAGTCCACATTTTGAATTATTTACACTTTTGTTGTTGATGACGTTGTTGTTGTTATAATTAATATTATTGTTTTAAATTATGTTTGTTTTCAAATAATATCTATTAAGTGGTTTGCTCATTTATATTGATTTTCAGAGAATGACGGACATATATATATATATATATATATATATAAAAGTTATTAGTGCAGCTTGACTGAGGCCTACTTAGCTAAAGGAGATCAATTGGAGGCATGTGCTCATCTCTGCAAGCTTCAATAGGACTCGGATTGTGTGCAAATGAATTTCGTGAGAACGGTGCCAGGGTGGCCGACGCAACAGCACTAAAAAGTGATTTACATTTTTTGGGGGTGCTTATCACTTTTCAGCCCTGATGTGTCTGCACCTGGTGCCGTTTTCACGGTTCCCATGAAATTCATTCTCACCTAATTTGTTTTCCAAACAAGCAAGCTACACGCTGAATTGCACTGACAGCCTTGTTTACTGCTGCAACCTAGGATGGGACCTGTAGCAGGGAGCCATATCCTCTGGGCCACTTTATGGTGTGCCATGGTGAGCCACAGAAAGGGGCTGGGACCCCTACACTTTTTACAGGGCCTACCCCCCTTTGTGTCTGTTCACAGTGGCACACCATAAGGTAGCACAGGGGATACGAGTCCCGATAGGAGAGGCAGACGTCAACTCACAACTGTACACTAAATGCATGCTGCTGAACATACTTAAAAGTCATGACCACCCTAAGAGAGATGTTGTCGCAATCACCAAGACCACTGGGCATTCGCCCCTCCATTAGAATTCTAAGAACCAAGCATATGTCCAGTGATGAAAATGCCTCTCTAGTGTCTATGGTGAATTATAAATTGACATGTGATTTTTTGGGGGTAAACTGTCCGAAAAAGTGTTCGGTTAAAAATGTAGGTTCAGGTGAACCCAATATAATCCATGAACCCGACACATACCCAACACGAAATAATCGGGTTAGGATTGACTGTAAACGTGTTTCGGGTCATAACAGGTTAATCCATTTTGACATAATTAATAAATAAGTCAGGTCCGTTTGAGTCATATAATCGTATACACTTAACTTGACATGACACGAATATGACTGGCCAACATGAGAACCTGTCACAAACCTAACCGAATAACACGAATTGACACTGTTAGAAGGAATTCAATATATTAACGAAGTAAATATTTTCATCACAAAAATCAACAATAGACTTTTAGATTTCTGATTTGAATTCTTTTCTAGGGGGTTTGGATTGTGTGAAAACGAAACTCGTGAGAACTGTGAAAATGGCACCAGAGGGGCTGACGCATCAGTACTGAAAAGTGA
>JAOXJP010211100.1:0-11874 GCA_025762735.1 Platanus orientalis
CAACTTTCTGCTCTAGAAAACCTTCCTCTGTTTTAAGGTTATCTTCTTTCAAGAACACTGCAGACTTATGTTTATATACTTTTATATACTTGTACTTGTCAGAAATACATGAAATTTTGCATGGATATTATGTCTAGTCCTATCTAGCACCCTGTAAATTTTCAGAATTTTCTGACGCGTTGGCAGGGGTATTTTGGCACTTTTTCAGTTCTGCCATGAAATTCCAGAAACCTTAAAACAGTTTTCTTTCTCTATTCTTCCATTCCTTTTCTTGTCTATTTCCCTCTAAATTTTTCTAATTGATTCCCAGCTTCTGTCCTTAATTTCCTTCCAAAGTCGAAAGTTATTTGGGTATTTGAAATTCATTTCTTGGTTGCTTTTTTTCTGTCCTAGCTTCTGCAAATTGTTTTGGGCCCATATCTGCAAGATCTATAAGTTTTAGGCTGCCCTATATCTATTTGGTATCAGATCTTGTCATATCCTGCATCAACATTACTCTAATAAAGCAAAGGATAGTGCTGAGAGATGTAGTTGGGATAAGGCTCAGTTGAATTGAGTTTAATGCTAAGAAATTTCCAAGTCACCTAATTAAAGGAGCTAGATTTGGTATCAAATGTGTTTGGTCAAACTTTGCTATTCTGGAAAATTAACCCCCAACATGAAATTCTCCCCCACATCTTAAGGCCATCTTCAAATAACCTATTGCCAACTCTCCCTTTAACAAAATTAATGAAGACTATCAACAGTGACTTTAGCATTTTTCCACCAAAGATTTTTCAGGAGCTTTTTCCACAAGCATAACAAAGTGCTGAGGCAACCATATGATGTATTTTGTGTCACTCTCACCTTAGCCAAAGCTTCCATGACCTAGGCTACATTATCAAGGTTCATAATCATTCTCAAATTTATTTAAGGTAGAGCATTTTCCAACACAACATATGTTCCTTGAGATAAACACTGATTTACCGATGTAAAGCATTAATGGGTTCTGTTGCACCAGCAGAAGTGATTGTTAAATAACTATCTTTCTAGTCGAATAACTATCTTAAAAAAGCCTTCCAAAGCACATATAGGGTATAGCATGTAAAAACAAGGGTACTATTTCGAAATTCTTTTATCTATTATGGGGGAAGGGGAGTAGAATATGCTCAAGGCATAACTCTATGATTGGGAGAGGCAAGAATTATAGGTATTTGAGGGCATCTAATGGTAAGAGGCCTAATCCTACTTTATTAGACAACTTGATGCAGAACAATAAAGAGAAACCACAGTTTGAAAGAATAATGGAAACCAGAATTTCAGGTTCTGGAAAAATCTTGGCAGGATTGTGAAAATGACGAAAAAACCCTATAAAAATTTCAGATTGCTATGAAATTTTACAGGTGAGTACTTAAGCCTGTTAAGTACCACTGTTCCAAATTTCAGGATTTTAAAAAATAATTGAGATATATGAATTTTAATGGTTGCTGATTTCAGAAAACCAAAGACATAATAGAGAAGGAAGAAGAAGCAAGAAAGAAAGAGGCAAGGAAAGATAGAGAAGAAAGAGATAGAAAAGAAGAAATAGGAGGAGATGAGCAAGAGGGAGGATGAGAGGTACTCATGTGTGTACCTTAGTGTACTAAACCCACACTGGTAGAGGGGAGCCTTAGAGGAGGCATCACCCTGTGGGGAAGGAGAGGCCCACAGCCAACCTGGGATACCACCTAATCACACACAATTTTAATTCCCTCACTGATTTTATTGAATGAGTTTGGTGCCTTTAAATAGGCTTAAAACCTTTAAAAATTGAATTAAAATCCTAAACTTGAAACCTAAGACTTACTAAAATCAAAACTTGCTAAAAAACATACTTCCAAAATCCTAAACTTACTAAAACACTCCCAGCTTGTGGCACAAGTCTTACCATACTTAACACAATAACCCCTTGGTAATTTGGTCATAACTTTCCCAAATCACCTCAGATTTGCGCAATCTTAGTCTCGTTAGAAAGGCAACTGAATAATCTCTCTAATAACACCAAAATAAGCAAAAAAGTCTAATTTTGACCTTAAAAAAATTGTCTTAAAAGTAAATAACGGGATAACAACTCAACCCCCCACCCCAAAAAAAAAAACTCTAAACTAACCATGAGACTATGAGCCTTATTACAAAATTAACACTTACACTGTCCTATCTACTAGTACAACACGTGGGACTTCCCATGATCATCCAATTTCTTTTTCTTAATTGCATATGCTCCCACATCATACTCCATGGGTTTGAAGAAGTTCAACTACGAACTTGTGGGAGTAAAAACCTCAAATTCGAGGATGAGCACTTCACCTTGAGTGTCTTCAATTGGTAGGGGCAGCAGAATTAGAGACATCATAAAGGAAGCCATCATATAGTCATCTTGACAAAAACTTGATTCCTTGCCTCAATTAGTGGTTCATCTTGAGAAGTAAAGGAATCTTCAATTGACTTATGTTTCTTGGAATGATCTTCTTTATGTGTAGGCTCATCAATTAGCTCACGTTCCTTGGAAAGATCTTCTTTAGATATAGGCTCTTCATTCACATTTTGTAGCTCTTGTGGGGAAAGTCATTGAGGAAGTGCCTACATTTGATAGAGTACACCAAGATCAAAAAATTGTAGAACACATGTCTCTTGGTCATAGCTAACACGTAGTTCCACAATCCATGGTTTGCCAAACATGATCCTATAGCTCTCCAATGGATTAATTTTGTACTCATCCCCATCTTTGTAAGATCCATGTCCAAATTGAAGATAGAATCCATCTTCATGATATAGAAAAATCTTTGATCCTCCTCATCTTCTAGAATCTTTTCGATCCTGCCTTTGGAAATCTAACTCTCCTCATACTTCGTCACTTATTCGAACTCTAAATAATTTCCCAGATGGAAGATTAAACTTTATTCTAACCTCAAGCATGTTCAAAGGATTTCCCGGGACTACAACTAGGATGGAACTAGGTGTAAGACCTAGCTTTGATACCAAATTTAACGCAGAACAATGAAGAGAACCACAATTTGAAAGAAGAATGGAAACCAAAATTTCAAATTTTGGAAAAATCGTGGTAATGTTGTGAAATGATAAAAATACCCCTATAAAAACTTCAGATTGCTATAAAACTTTACAAGTACGTACTTAAACCTATTAGGTACCACTTCCAAATTTCAAGATTTAAAAAAAATAATTGAAAGAAATATGGATTTTTAAAGGTTGTTGATTTTAGAAAACCAAAAACACAATAGAAAAGGAAGAAGAAGCAAAAAAAGAAAGAGACGGAGGAAAGATAGAGAAAAAAGATATGGAAAAGAATGAGGAGAAGAAATAGGAGAAGAGATAAGAAAGAGGGAAGGTGAGAAGTACTCAAGTGTGCACCTTAGTGTGCTACAACCCGTAATGGTAGAAAAGGAGGGGAGTCTTGGAGGAGGTGCCACCCTATGGGAAAGAAGAGGTCCACGGCCAGCCTGGGATACCACACAATTTTAATTCCAATATTCACTGATTTTATAGAACGAGTTTGGTGTCTTTAAATAGACTTACAACCTTTAGAAATTGGAAAACACACAAATTAGAAAGTTGTTAAAATCCTAAACTTGCAACCTAGGACTTACTAAAATTAAAACTTGCTATACAAACACACTTTCTAAAATCCTAAAGTTACTAAAACACTTCCAACTTATGGCACAAGTCTTTATCATACTTGAGACTTCCTAAAACTTGGACTTTCTAACAAAAATTAACTTGCTAAAATTTTAAAACTTCTAAAAAATATTATTCCCGCAACTTTTGAGAACCCTGTGGTAATTTGGTCATAACTTTCTCAAATCACCTCGGATTTGAGCTATCTTGGTCTAATTAGAAAGGTAACTGATTAACCTCTCAAATGACACCAAAATCAAGCCAAAAAGTCAAGTTTTCACCTTAGAAAAATTGGGTTAAAAGTGAGTGATGAGATTACAACTAAAAAAAAAAAACTAAACTAAACTAACCATGGCACTATTAGCCTTATTACAAAATTAACACTTAAACTATCCTACCTACTAGTACAAAACATGGGACTACCCCTGATCATCCAATTTTTTTTCCTTAATTGCATATGTTCCACATCACAACTAGTGGTGGGTTAAAGATCAATGATAGAGGTTCACGGTCAAATCCTTTTATGGAAGTTTGGACAGTTTGATCGTTGTTCTTTTCCCCCATAAGGTTTTCTAGAACTCTTACATTCCATCAAAGGTTACTTTTTTTGTTTGAACTGCTATCCTAAACAAAATTCTCATTGTAGATCACCAAAAGAGTTGAGGTCTAAACTTGGCAAATAGATGTGTGATGTGTAACTTGGAGGAGTCAGTGGATCACCTTTTTATGCATTTCCTACTAACTCGCAAAGTATGGAGCTTCTTCCTCTCCCACCTTAATGTTAACTAGGTGTTCCCCCTCCCATCTCAAGGTCCTTATGTCTAGATGGCTGATAAGAGGGTTGGAGGGTATCGAAGGGCATCCCTAAAGTTGTTTGGGAGTCACTCCGGAGTGTGATTAGTTGAATAGTATGAAAAAAAGGAATAGAATATTTTTGAGAATGAGGTGCTCTCTATGGAAAGCTTGGACTGTCTCTGTATACAGTTCTATCTATGAGTGGGTTTCCCTCACAAAGAAATTTGAGGAGTCAGCCTGGTACTCTCTATGGGAGACAGTTTTTTTTAGTGGTAAGGTAATTTACTAAAAGAGCCAAAATGGAAAAGGAGGGTGGGTGCATGAGAAATACAAGCTCCAAGGGGACAAAACAACCATAGCAACTACCAGCTACAAAATACAACAGCGTCCCAATCAAAGATTCACTCATAGAACTTCACCCCTCTAAACAAGGGGTATGAGATACCCACAAAAACACTTTGGACAAGACTTTATCCTGAAGTTTAGCAGCCTCACTACATGAATCTTCAAAAAAGTCTAGCATTCCTCTCACCCCAAATGCACCAACACAATATGAAAGGGATGCAGCTTCATATGACTCTTCCACTAGTAGATAAGCCATTGCCTGGAACAAAACTCCACCAAAAAAGAGGTCCGACCTCTGGGTTATCCAAGACATTGTAAAGCGCTCCAGCATATGCCACCAAATATTAACAACCATAGGACAATAAATGAAAGGTGACTCCCGGATTCAGCATCCCGATAACACATACAACATCTGTTAGGCATAGGAATGACCCTTGAAATCAAGACCTCTATGGTTAACACTCTATCCCAAAACACCAGACATGGGTGAAAAGCTACTTTAGATGGACCGTTCCATCTCCAAATCACACTAGCAGAGAAAGAACCCCCGTCCATCTCAAGATGGCAACAAAGCAAGATCTCACAGAAAATATCTCCCGCACATCCCTTTTCCATATCCTTCTATCCTCACAATCCCGATCCCCAAGAGGGGCTTCTTCAAGTCATTGGAGCAGACTAGAGACCTCATCAACCTCCCAATCATTGATGCTTCGTCTAAAATGGAGGTTTCAAGAACAAAGGCTTCGGGTTCTTATCATATGATCTCTAACCGATCCCTCTTGGTTAGAGGAGATATGGTAGAGATTGGGGTACAGCTGCAAAACGATTGGAACTACACCATGAATCTAACCAGAACTTTACCCTTTCCCCATTATGTACCTGGAAATAAAAAAACTGAAAAGAATTTAACACCTTTATAACTCCCTTTCTAAAGGCTCATCCTCTATGCCCCTTTTGGGAGTGTTGTCCCATCCCCTATCATTGATACCATACTCGGAAGCTATAATCTTCTTTTTTTTATAAGAGAAAATTTCATTAAGAAGGGGGATAAGATATCCCCAAAAAGCCAAACAACCACAAGGGCTTACAAGGGATAACGATCTCTAATAAGATTTGCCCACCCTCTCTTCATATCTACAAAAGAATATCTACGAAAGAATAATCTCCACTCTTTACAGTATTACCCCCATGATAAAAAAATATATATTTGCTTTCATATATACAATCAAAGCTAGTTGAGCATGGTTTTCAAAAAGGCGGTTGTTTCTCTACAACCAAATCAACCAACAAACAGCCGAGCAAACCAAGCCCCATAGGATCTTTCCTTTCTTAGATGTCCCCTCCAAATTCCAACTTTGGAAGAGGTCTCCAAGAGTGCTAGGAAAGAGCCAAGTGACTCCCACCTCTTTAAGGACTTCGTCCCACACTTCACAGGCAAAAGGGTAATGCATAAACAAGTGATTAACAGTTTCCTCATCCTTAAAACAAAGAGGGCACATATTCGGCAGCGCCATCCCTCTCTTTTGAAGCAGGCCATCATAAGAAGCCTTTCCTTACAAGCTGTCCAAACAAAAAACAAGACTTTAGAAGGGATCTTAAGGTGCCACAAGCATTTCCAAAGAAAAGAACGGTCTCCTCTATCCCCCAAAAGAAGAGAACAAGAGCTAACCGTGAAAGCACCATTTTTGGACAAGGTCCATCTCCACAAATCAGTCTCGTCACCTCTAAGATGCACATTATCCACCAAACCAAGAAGATGGGTCATTTCCTCCATCTCCCAATCATCAAGGTTCTTCCTAGGAGGAATATTCCAACCTCCATTATCATGATACCCCCAACAATCAGCTACCATCACTTCTAAATTGGAAGTAAAGAGTATATATGAGAAACTACGTCCCGGAGGGGCTAATTAGAACACCATTTATCGCACCAAAACTTTGTTTCTCGGCCCGACCTAACCTCCACCCGAATGGATTCCTTGAACTTCTCCATGATTTGCATGATCTTGTTCCAACGACTAACCCCATGAGAGGAATGAGGCATATTTGTTTCCCAAGAATTTGCCACGTCATATTTACTGGCAATGACTTATCTCCACAAACTCACTCTCATGTACAAAATGCCAAAGCCATTTGAAAAGAGAGCTTTATTTACATCCCAATTCCCTTTGAACCCAAGGCCCCCATTCCATTTCGGCTTGCATATGTCCTCCCACGCAACTAAATGAAGGCCCACCGCCTCCCTTCCTTTCCCCCAAAGCGCAACAACCACTTCATGAGAAGGTCTGACACCCAAGCAACCTTCTCCTAAGGGATGACAAATGGACCTCCAACTCACAAGGTAGAATTTCCTTTCGGCATTGGCACTATACCATAGGAAGTCTCTTTACAATCTCTCCAATTTAGATACCACCAAAGCAAGGTCTGAGAAAAGAGAAAGGAAATACACTGGGAGACTTGATAGCACACTCTTAATGAGTGTTAGTTTTCCACGTTTAGAAAGATACCTACCCTTCCACCAAGATAACCGTTTCTATAGTCTTTCTATGATAGGATTCCCAATTGCTTTGGCTTTGTATTTGGCCCCCAACAACAACCCAAGATATGAGCCCGGCAACAAAGCTATCTCACACCCTATGATTCCTGCAAAAATCCCAAGGTTCAATACCTCCCCCACACCAATCATTTTACTCTTGTGAAGGTTAATCTTCAAGTTAGATCACAACTCGTATAAGAGCAACAAACAATGAAGGCTCTGCATGTTCTCCATTAAGGTTTCCAACAAAAACAAAGAATCATCTGTAAAATGGATAAGAGATATAAATGGACCCTTAGGGCCGACTCAAAAAACTTCAATTAAGTCGGATCTCACAGCCTTTAACACCAATCTACAAAGAGTTTCCAAAATCATGATGAAGAGGAAGGAGGATAAAATGATCCCCTTGCCAAAGCACCCTACTACTTTAAAGAAGCCTTAAGACACATCATTCACCATGACAAAGAAAGGAGAGGAGATGCATACTCTTATCCAATTTCTCCACTTCTGACCGAAATCCATCTAGAAAGAACAAAATCCAAAAACGACCAATTCACTTGATTCTATGCCTTCTCCATATAAGGATGGCATGCAACTCTAATGCAGCCTTCCTTAAACCTAGCATCAGTGCATTCGTTGGCAACAAGAAAGCAGTCAAGGATCTAGCAGCCTTTCATAAAAGCCCCTTGGGGTTGCGATATTATAGATTCCATAACCAACACCAGCATCCTAGCTAGCACCTCAGACATGAGCTTACAAATGCTACACATAAGGCTGATGGGCCTAAAATCCCAAAGCTCCTCAGCCCCTTTTTTCTTGGAATAAGTGTAATAAAAGTAGCTCTCAAACTTCTACACCAAGCCGCCTCTCCTCTGTGAATTCCTTTGTCTTTTATTTGTTTTCCTCTTCAATGAATTGACCATTCTCCTAAAAAATGAAAAATAAAACTATCTTTCCAATCAAGTTGCACAGGCCAAAATCACCCATCAATGAGACTCGATAATGGAAAAATACTAAGATAGAAATGTTACCATCAATGACGGCCCAAAACTCCACAGTATTATCCTTGCTTAGCATTATGACATTGGAAAAGGTGAGCCTACTCAATACACCCATGTGCTACATTTCAACTTATATGCTCACAATGGCAGGTGGATGGTAAGAACGTCCACCAGCCATGCTTGGTTTGGGTTAGGGTTATCCAAGGTTGTCACCCAATATAAGATCTTGAGCCAAACTACGCTTAGGCCTTACGATGCCAAATATGGATTGTTAAAATGTCTTTCCTTTGGTCATATTTTATAAAACTAAAACACTTTTGTACACAAACCAACAAAAGCCAGAAAAAGATACTTTCTAGATCCAAAGTTTGTAGTGACCCTAGATAAAGGATGTAAACCTAAGCATAAGTACCGCAAACCTATGAATAGCTTCTTATTTAAACATTATAACCTTTGTGTAGATTTTAAGTTTACAAAAATCAACAGAAATCTTGTGCCTATTTCTTTAAAAAAACAGAGTTACATTCATATTGACGCAGGAAAATCCCAAAAGCCTCAAGTAGTTAACAAAATAACAATGCAGAAGCAAGATATCAGTATGCACAACCAAGAATTGAACTTTAAAATCACAAGTAGCCACAAAATTTAGTAAATCAGATAATAGAGATATAGAGAAGGAACTAGGAAGGTTTAAAATTGAAAAGAAGAAAATGAAAAGAAAGGGCCCAGAAGGATAATTCTGTAATTCTAGAATCCCGAAATCACCAAAATACCCCTACTAACGCATTTGAAAATTCTGAAATTTTTACAATAAGTTCTATCGTCCTTGAAAGTCACATGTGATCCAAATTTCATAAATTTTGGATCAAAATTGAAAAAATATATATATTCAATTTTCAAGTTTAATGTTTTTTGGGTTTCAAGAATCTAATCAAGATTGATTCTTGATTGGTTCTTTAATTAAAGAAACAATAATCAGCCAGTAAAGAATTAAGCAAGAAAGATGAAATAATCAAGAAAGAAAAAAGAAAAGGAGAGAGAGATGCCGATTAAGAACCACTTACTAGTGGAAAGAAGAAAGGTAGTGAGAGATTTGGAGAGCTACAGCTACAACCTAAGAAAGAGATACGTGCTCACTCATGGGACTCAAAAACACACTAACCTTTATTTCAATATTCAACAACTGAATACAACCTAATAACCATTCTTTATATAGACTTAGACCACTAGACTCCTAAACCAACTAAGACTCCTACTTTTAATATTACACCTAAGATCCAAAACTTAACCTTCATTACAAAGACTCTTTATTATCATGAATAATTTCTTTTCCAGGGCCTTTACGGCTAAGGTTCAAAATGTCAGTGTCGGTGGAAATGTCAGTCAGGCCAAAATAAGACATATATCGGAAATGTCGGAAAGAAATATTGTAAAAATCGTAAAAACTTAGGAAACATATTCTAATCTAACTATATAAGCATAAAGGAACAAATAGATTCATTAGGAATGATACCTTATTTTAATAAATAATTATAGCTTATTTTAGTACACTTGTATTATAATATTCTTTAAAAGTACACATACATACATAATGGTTGACAAACATACTATAATCTAACCCTATAAACATAAAAGAACAAGTAGATTCTCTTCCTTTTCTTCTTTTTTCTCTTCTTCTTCTTCACCCTCCTTTTACTTTCTTTAAAATTTATCATTTTTCATATAATTTTTTAACATAACTACACAATGTCAACTTTAGGCAATAATACATTGCGAAAGGGAATATTCGCTCAACACGTCAATATCGTACATCATGTCAACCGAAAATTAAAGTTTTATAATGTACTTAATGCGTCGTGTCGGTATAGGAATATGTCGTGTCAATCCTAGTAGACATGGACATATGTTGGGAGACATAAGACATTTTGAGACATTTGATACCATGTTTAGGGCTTGGTTACAAATTAAAACCCAAAACAAAAGAAATATTAAAGAAATAAATCATATGGAAACAACCCTAAAATAAAATAAAACATCCCTAAAATAAATAAAACATTTTGGAAACAACCCTTATTATAAAATAAAATCCATAAAAATAACCCTAAACACTCTAACCACAAGTTCTCTTCCATTTGTCTGGAATCTGGCCCTCTTGTGTGTGGGTACATACACTTTTAATATTGTCCACGTCACTTATTCATAAATCCGACTACTTGTGTAAAAAAGAGTCCAACATACTGCATCTTTTTGTAAGAGCATTTGCAACTACTTTTTCTCATCCCAATATTCCTTCTTTTTCATATATTGTATCCACATTCACCTAGAGATAAGCTAAAGGTATGAATAAACTATCAACATGGACGTGGTAAATTAAAGTGAATATGCCATTTTTGTTGGTTTCAGCATTGTGTCCTCAATCTGCCTTCACAGATGTTTCATCCATGCAACTATTGGACAAGAAAGATTTCTTCATGATGAATGAAAACTATATTAAATAAGGAACTATAAAGAAACAAGAGAAAATAGGGGGATAAGAAGTCCCCTATCAGCAAAATAAATAGAAGATGGATTGTTGTGTACTGTAATTAGCACCAAATAATTTTTTTTAGCAAGGCTCATTGTTAGAGTCAAAATTACAAAAGCAAATATTCACTTGTAGACACTATTGTTTAACATAAAAATAAATCAAATAGCATGGGAGGCTTTGTATTTGGTAACAAAATAGTAAAACAAAATCGAAAGAGCTTGTGCTATGCTTTTCCAAATTAAGAAAAGTCAAACTATTAGTCAACTGAGAAAAATATAACTCCAATAGAGAAATCCATTCAGTGGAAATTGCATGATTCAATGCATACCCTAATGTTCAATCAGAATCTCCACCACATATGCAAAAAAGGATGGCTATAAAAATCTAAAAAACTTGCTCCATAAGCATATGCTAATTGTTATTAGCAACTGGTAAGTGATAATTGGAGAACAAATCAAAAGGCAATCTTCAACAGTCTCCTGCAGTCCTACCTTGGGCGAGGCATTTCCAGTTGTAACAAAATGGGGGATATTGTCTACATTCCCATTTGACAGGGGTCCAGGGCTACTAGTTAACATTCCACCTTCATTTGTATTGAGTTGGTTGCCCTTGTTCTGTCCCAAAAGAGATAAATCCTTCGCATTCGCACTGGCTATGCGTGACTCATCAGTATAAATTCCACTCCTTTCTCTTGCCTCAGCCAACTCTAACTGAAGCTGTTGTACAGTATGCAAATGAAGTCTCTCCAAATCTGCAAACTAATGCAATAACATACACAAGTTAATTATAAACTGAAAGAGGACACAAGCATTGGAACCACAGAACAATCCTCCTAGAAAAAAAAATTAAACAGCATTAAAAGAATACATACATGCATACATAACTGCATATATATATATATATATATATATATATATATATATAGAGAGAGAGAGAGAGAGAGAGAGAGAGAAATGGAGAGAGAGACACACATACACCCACACCAAACAATAAGAAGAAAATAAAGAGTTCCATAAGTGC
>JAOXJP010211121.1:0-11874 GCA_025762735.1 Platanus orientalis
ATAACATAGTGTTGAGCCCCTTTCACTAACATATTTTCAGTGGTGGGGAGTACTCTGTAAGTATATATAAGACCTAAATGGACCAACCCTAAACTAATCTCACAGTCAAACATACTTGACTACGGAGACTTACAAACATTAAAACTACATGCAGTCTGATTCCGACAAAATCATAAGAACACAGAATCATACAAGATCGAGTATGTAGGCAGCCAGAGACTATGTCTCGGGTGCGATTACAGTGATCATACCACACGAGTAGTCCAGATCAATAAAATAAAATAAACACAAACACACACTGTTGCTCACCGGCACTTGGAAATTGCTAGGTTAGAGGAACAACCCTAAAAAGGTGGGTAATTGGGGTGCCTAACACCTTCCCTAATTGCAACCAAATAGCTTACCAAAATCACTAAAAACCAGGCCAAAAGAGAGTCAACCCTACACCCAAGTGCCTAGCCCAGGCCCTAAAAAGCCCATATCCCCCCTTTCCCCCGGAAAGGAGGCAGGCGCCTAACCCCGCCTATAAAAAACCCTGAGTTGGTGGCGACTCCGAACAAACCCCAAAGTGGGTTGCAGATCCCTTTCCGTGATGTCCACAATTTGTAATGTGAGCCTTCCTTTGGGTTTCTTCCCACTCACTTTCTGGTGTTGTCAGTCTTTTCCAAACTTGTTGAATTGACATCCACACGGATAAGTCCATGGCTTGAAGAAATGTACATGGATAGGTCTCAAAGTAAATAAAAGTCAATATAAATTACCTTAGAAGGCTTGTGTACTGCTTGATGCACTCGAAGGTGGTTGTTCCTTTGTTGAGCTTATGTGCCAATAGGTTCCACCAAGCTTCTAAGAGTGCCTCTTGCTTCTTGGAGCTTCTTACAATGGTTTACTTGGGACTAAACCCTTCACCTTGCTTCTCTTTTCTTATTCTTCCTATATAGAGTGCTGGAGAATCACTTAAAGGCTCCTTGATCTTCAATCAATGCTTATAGGAGTGAACCTTTGGTAGTTGGGAGGTGTAAATGCCTTAACTCTCTCTTAAGATTTCTTCTCTTGATTTTTTGGTGTGTTTTTATGTATTTTCTTGGTGTTAGAGAGCTCTCTTGAGCTTCTCTCATACTTATAGGGGACGAGCACAGTTGTGCACCTTTGATATGGCATCTATCCTAAAGGACAAAAAATCGTAGACATTTATCTGTTTTTATTTTTAAATTTTCACGATTGCAGATCAATACAGCTATATCGGATTGATCCTCACAGATCTATCCGACATCGTTGGATTGATCTGGTGTCTCAGTCTGAGACACCCGAGCTTAGCGGATTGATCTGACCCCCTTTGGATCGATCCGATTCCCCTATTTTTCTACCAGCATACCTGGTTCCTACTCACTCACTTAGGGATCTATGTAGGAGGCATGGGTTGGTCTATAAGGTTATGTAAGGTGTCTTTTGATCTTTTTAGCCTATGTTTATCAAATTATGTACCTTTACAAACCTTTTTGAACTCGATGAACCTCGGGTCTTTAAGTCTTCGAACCTCGACAATCTTGGGAATGGATCATCCTTGGCTTCAAGTGTTTGGAGCTCGTTTTCCATCTTGAAAACCAACCACTTGAAGATTACAAACATGACTCAAGGTTTGCAATGTACTCATGCTGTGCCTAATCTACCACTCCATGTATTTTATACAATATAAAATTGACAATATACATCAACAATCTCTCCCTTTGGTAATTCCATGACAAAAACATAATAAAATACATGGATGGAGTATAATAGATGTATGCAGTGAATTTATAGACTCCATGAGATGTAAGAGTTATACAAATACACAAATACAACTCAATGTAGTGTCTTGAACTCTTGAACCCCCTTGCTTTGTGCTTAGGTTTCTAGTTCAAGAACTTTGCTTAGATGCTTGGTCTATACAACCTAAAATCACATTTGACAAACAATACCTCTTTCAAGCCAATATAGTATAGTCAAATGAAATTAAACATGATCAAGCAAACATACTCAAGCAAGCACATGAAATGTAATATGAATAATGTATATGATAGTTGGTTCATTGCATTAGAGAAAATTTTAAGTTTTAAGTTTTAAAATTTACAAATTAGCTTTTCTTAATTTTCTCAATTAGCTCTCCCTCAAATACATACTCGATGCATTACGCTACTCCCCCTATATCAATGCTCATATAGCATTCTCTCCCCCTATTTTCATGCCTATATCAATGAACTCAATTGTATGTTTCTCCCCATTTTTGTCATGAAATTGGCACAAGGAGTATAGAACAAAATGCAAGACAAAAAGCTGTTTTTCATTTATATATCAAAGTCCTTTTACAAAGTATGAGAGATATACAAAAAGAGTCGGATGTATAAAATAAAGCTCTCATTCTCTTAATCACTCGTCATCATCATTATCCTCATCACTCTGTGTCTGAAGATCAAGCGGGACACTAGGATGGTGAGGGAGCAGGGGAGCCATTGTACGCTCCAATCGTTCAACTCGAAGCTCAATACTGTTGAACTTATCTACAATTTTCTTGAGATGACCAATAATGCGTCCAGACAACTCTACAAGACTGTCCAAGGTCTCTGGTATATATGTGGGCATTGGGGGCTCACCCTGCGGGTCAACTGGAGCTGGAGAAGGAGCAGCTGGCTCTACTACTATTGGAGGATGTATAGCTATAGGTGGTACCTCTGTGCCTGAGAAGTGGTGGTACTGTAGCCTGAGAGGAACCTGCTTCTGACTGAGCAAGCTTCCTCTTCTTTGAGTGTGTGCCCTCTCGAAGCATTCACCGGATAATCGATTGACCTATCTCAGCCCTCTGCTTCAGTGTGGTGGCATCCTTGGGGAATGAAACCCCACACACCTTCAATAGGTGTGAAATCATCACCCTGTAGGGGAGCAACTGGGAGGCACTAGAGTTCCTTGCCTCTGAGATGATCACATGGCACATAATGGCCACAATGTCGACCTCATTCTTCATAAGGAGGGAATATATGACATGCTCCATTGTGTTAGGCATGTCATTGTTGTGTGTCATTGGAAATAGGTTGTATGTAAAGATCAAATTGAGAAGTCTCACCTTAAGCTGGAACTTAGTGGTCGGAAGCTTTCCGAACCATGTCGTGCTCTCACGACCAAAAACCTTTGATATGGCGGCCTTGTTGAGCTCCTCGGGAGGAAATGCTTCCGTTTGGCCAGAGGGTCTGACAATCCCTAGCAGGGTGGATAGAGTGCTAGGGTCTAAGCCCATCTGAACATCGTAGACCTTAGTGTAAAAGACAAGCATGTCGAGATCAGAATTGTAGATGTTGAACCAAAACACCCGAATCGCCTCCTCTTAAACAATCCCTTTAATCATCATAAGGGATTCCTATCCACTAGACACAAGCTCATAGCCTATGAGAGTGTCAAAAAGAGTCTTCTCATGGACATGTCTCTCCACTGCTATTGGCCTCTTCGAGAAGTAGTTCTTGTAGTTGGCGATGTGCGAGACATTGAGAAATGACCCATAATTGATCGGTGGTGGCCTTATAGGCTTTTGAACCAGCATTTTTGAAGAATCCGGGGCCTTCCCTTTGTTGGCATTCCTCTTTGGTGGAGCCATGGAATGATGAAATAAGAGATTGAGAATGTAATAGACAAGGGAGAAGAGAGCAGAAATGAAATATTTAGAGTGAATATGCATTTTTCCCTTTTTGTATCCAATTGACGGTTCATTTCCCGTTGGAACCGCTGAAACTTCCCACATCTGGCTTAATTGAATCAGATTTTGCACTTTTATTCATTGTCTTTTAATGCCCAAATCTCACACATCCCAATCGCACTTCTTAAGTGCATAAATCTTTTCGAATAAAGAGGTTTTATGAATATGTCGACCAATTGATTCTCAGTTTCAACAAACTCAAGGGCAATCACTCCTTCTACTAGATCTCGAATGAAGTTGTGCTTAATGTCTATATGTTTAGTACGAGAGTGTTGAATAAGGTTCTTTGAGATTTGAATAGCACTCTTATTGTCTACAAGTAATTCTATCACTGATTGCTCAAGACCATAGTCTTTCATCATTTGCTTTATTCATAGAAGCTGAGTGCATCCACTCCTTGCCGCAATGCACTTGACCTCAGCAGTAGACAAATATATCGAGTTTTGCTTCTTGTTGTGCTAAGATATGAGGCAATTCCAAACATAAAAGCACCCTCCACTTGTCATTTTCCTGTCGTCTACATTTTTGGCCCAGTCTGCATCTGAGTAATTGGCTATGACACTATTAGTATCAAACAGATACCATAGTCCATAATTTAGAGTCCCACAGATATATCTAATAATTCATTTTATGACTTTGAGGTGTGACTCTTTTGGAACAGCTTGGTGTCTTACACACACACCAACACTAAATGATATATCTGGTCTACTCGCAATGAGATAGAGAAGATTACCTATCATGCTCCTATACATCTTAGTGTCAACATCTTTACCCTCTGCATCTTTGTTTACTTTCTCACTAGTGATGATGGGAGTGTGGAGATGTTTAGATTAGGTCATTCCAAATTTAGACACTAAGTCTTTGACAAATTTGGATTGGTTTACAAATATACCATCCTTGGTTTGCCTAATTTGAAGTCCTAAAAAGAACTTCAATTCCCCTTCCATACTCATTTCGAATTCACTCTTCATTGTGTGAGTGAATTCATGTGCCATATCTTCTCGAGTAGCACCAAATATTATGTCATCAACATATATTTGGGCAACGAGTATGGAGTCATCCTTCTTCTTTATGAAGAGTGTTTTGTCAACACTCCCCCTTTCGAATTGGTTTTCAAGAAGGAATTTAGTTAACCTCTCATACCAAGCTCTTGGAGCTTATTTAAGACCATAGAGTGTCTTTTTAAGCCTATACACATGGTTAGGCCTATGAGGATCTATGAACTCTTCTGGTTGCTCCACATAAACTTCTTCTTGGAGCACACCATTCAAGAAAACACTCTTGACGTCCATTTGAAATAATTTAAATTTCAAATGAATGAAACAAAGAAAAGAATTCTAATTAACTCTAACCTTGCTATGGGAACAAAGGTTTCCTCAAAGTCTATTCCTTCAATTTGAGCATATCCTTTAGCAGCTAAACATGTTTTGTTCCTTACAACGGTTCTATGCTCATCCATCTTATTCTTGAAGATCCATTTAGTACGAATAATATTTTTGTCATTTGGTTTCTCTTCAAGGTACCATACATCATTTCTTTTAAATTGATTAAGTTCTTTCATAGCCATGATCCAATTTGGATCATCAAGAGCTTCATTGACCTTCTTTGGTTCAACTTTGGATGTAAAACAAATATGGCTAATACAATTCCCTAATTGCTTTCTTGTTTTAACACCCTTATCCAGATCTCCAATTATGTCTTTTAAAGAGTGTCCCTTAATTAATCTCTTTTCTTTTGGACGACTCCCATCCTCATCATTTGCCCCCTCTGACTCACTCCCATAGTCATGAGAAGTTGCATTGTCAATTATTTCAGGGTCAATTTGAGGATCTTCTTCTTTTCTTCTCCCTTGTTGATTTGAGTATTGGGTTGGTCATCAATGATGGCATTTATAGACTCTTCCAAACTAGAAGTTCTTTTGTCGAAGACTCTATAGGCCTTGCTTCTAGATGAATAATCAAGGAAGCTTCCTTCATCACTTTTGTAATCAAACTTGTCTAAATTTTTTCTATTTCTCAAGATATAGCAAGTGCTTCCAAAAATTCTAAAGTACTTTAAATTAGGATTTTCATTCTATAGTTCATATAAAGTCTTTGAAGTACCCAACCTTAAGAACACTTTATTTCTTGTATAATAAGCAGTGTTTATGGCTTCAGCCCAAAACCTCTTCGGAATATCTTTACTTGAAAACATGACTGTTGTCATGTCTTGTAAAGTCCTATTCTTCCTTTTGGCTACTACATTTTGTTGGGGAGTTTTAGGTGTAAAGAATTCATGTTTAATCCCACATTCATTACAAAAATTAGCAAACTTGCTATTTTTAAATTCACCTCCATGATCATTTCGAATTCTCTTTATTGTGAGTTCCCTTTCCATTTACAATCTAATGCAAAGATTCTTGAACTCATCAAATGTTTCAAATTTCTCTCTAAAAATGATACCTATGTGTATCTAGAGAAATCATCTACCATGACCATAAATTACCTTTTTCCATCTAGGTTTTCAGTTCTAGTTGGTTCGGTTAAATCCATATGGATTAGCTCTAATGGTCTAGTGGTTCTTATATCGGTCAACTTTTTATGTGATGCTCTTATTTGTTTACCAAGTTGACAACCACTACAAAATTTGGTTTTCTTGTATGCCTAACTTAGGGATCCCAAGAAAATTTTTTTTCTACTTAGTTTAGATAAGTCCCTAAAATTTACATGCCCAAGTCTTTGGTGACAAAGACTAGTCTCATCTTGTTGTGTGATGAGGTATGTGTCGGGTCTACCACTCCTAAATATATAAAAATTGTCAACATTGTGAATACCTTTGGCAACAATTTCTTCATTATCCTTTATGTGACAACCATCCTTTGAGAAGACAACATCATAGCCTAAGTCACATATTTGACTTATGCTTAGTAAGTTATGTTTTAGGTCATCTACAAAGAGTACATATTTTAGAGTTGGAACTCCAGGTATTTCAACTATACATCTACCCATGATCTTTGCAGTGCTCCCACTTGCAAAAGTCACACTTCCTTCCCTTCTAGGAATATAGTGTGAGAATAGGGATTTATCTCCCGTCATATGTCTTGAGCATCCACTATCAAGATACCGTTGAGAGGTATTTACAGTTTTAAGAGTGATGTGGACTACAAAACACTTGAGCTCTCTTTTTTTGACCCATACTTGCTTTGTGAAATTATACTAAAACTTTCGTAAAGAGGGTGAATAGGATATTTAATTTTTAATTATCCATTTTTACAAAACGTGGGATTGATTTAAATTATTTTTAATATTTTTAATTTAATCCAAGTGTATGTGTGTTGCAAGGTAACTACTCAAGTATTTTGTCAAACATGTAATGAGCAAGAGTAGTAATAAACATCAAGGTAAAGAGACAAGCAATCACACACTTAATCCATAACAAAACATTGTGATTTAGCACTAGGGCCTACGTCCACTCTTCTAAATCTCACCACCGAGCTTAGGTATATTTCATTTAGGTACTATTACAACTTAGGTCAATATACAAAAATCCAACCACTTACTCATAAGCAAGCTACACAACAACACTTGGTGTCTCCGACGAGTGTGAACTACTTTCGGTGTCTTCAGCGGTGGTAATCAAGCTTCCGGTGTCTCCTACAGAAGCAAAACAGTCACAATATAGAATATGAATGCAAAGTAAAGAAAATATTACCACTGAACGATTGATGTTACTAGTTTCTTAAAGTGGGTGCTTCTTGTTGAGCTACTTTGCCTTAGCTACCCACAAGCTCCAAGTCCTTGACTCTAGTGCTCCTTAAGTTTAGCCAAATGTGAGTTTCCTCTTAGAAAAGACTCACTATAGGTTCTCCTTAATAGTAATAGAGTGGCATTCAAGAGGAGAGGAAGAGAGAGAAATTCTAGAGTGTGATGTTAGCTACTTAAGCTCAAAAACCAATAAGGTAATGGAGTTTTTCTTGATGGGGGAAGCTCTCAATATAGTAAACTTTATAACCCTCTCTAGTTGGCTTGAAGTGTTGGTGTTCTTTATCCTAATGAAAAAAATTCCATTTCATAGAGGTGAAGAGCACCCACAACCTTTAAATTAAAATCTTTTAAAACGAGCATTTCTTTAGAGACTTAGATTTTGAAAAACGAAGTTCAAATTTTGAAAAAATTGCATTGAAATTTGTTTTTTAAAGTTTTCCAAAAGTTTCCTCACAATCGATTGGGAGATTTACAATCAATTATGGCTCGCAATCGATTATGGCTTCTAATCAGGCCTGTAATCAATTGCTTGATCTCCAATCGATTGCGACACTGAGAATCCAGGCCTAGATTTGTTCCATAATCAATTGTAGCCTATGGGGTCTAGCTATTGGGAGTCTCACATTGCACCCTGATTTTGGGTCGCAATCGATTGCGTGGTTCGCAACCAATTGCACCATAAATCGATCGCGACTCCAAATTTTGGGGGGTATTGATTTTTGCATTCTAGTTGGGTCTGTCCTTAGGATTTTAGTCCTTGGGTTTTGTGAGAGGTCTACCACCATGTCTAGATTGATTTTAAGGTCTTAACATGATATGCAATGCATGCTTTATACCTTTGTTGGTGGGGCAAGTTTGAGATAGTCTCTGGTCTCTTCTTCAAGTCTTTGGTCCTCTTTGTCTTCATGTCTTGAACTTATGAGATCATAGGACACTTACAAGATACATACCATTACCCATTTATCTATGGGATTGACATACATCAACAATCTCTCCCTTGTCAATTCCATGGCAAAACCCAAATACATTGAATTATATATTTTACATAGTTCCTTAAGACCCAAATTACATGGACTCAAACATATACAAGACTCAACATAAATTTAGTATATAGTCTTCATATCTTGTGCTTTGAGTAAAAATGGTCTTGAACACACAACCACAAAGCAAACACCTTCCTCATGCCAATTGAACAAGATAAAAGCAATATAAAGAGCAAGAGTATGAGATGAAAATGGATGCTTGAAATTCAACAAGTTTGTAAAAATAGTTAATTTTTCTTTGTTATTAGTTAGTGGTTGTTATTGTTACTCCCCCTATTTGAGTGCTCTACTCCCTATGAGTGTAACTCCCCCTATATGTGCAAAATGATTCCCCCTCACTTTCATATCTCATAACCACTTAATCAGTGGATTTGAAACATTCCTCCCTCTTTTTGACAAGAATTGACAAGTATGAAAGAGACAAATCATAAGCCAACAAAACAAGGAGAAAGTGAGCAAGATAATTTTATTAATTAGAAAAATAATTTCATTATCAATCTCTTGAAGCTGCATCAAAACACTAAGGGACTCCCCTAGGCAACATAAACGAAACAGTACAAGCCTCAAACATGAAATGCCACTATGGGCATGAGTACACAAAAAACTGTCTATATAAAAAAAAAATACAAAGTATCATGCCCTTAGGGAAAAAATGGGAAACCCCCAAGCTCAGTCACCCTTATATTCACTATCCTCATCATCATCATCATCATCATCATCGTCTTCTTGTCCTCTCCCTTCTTCGTCCTCACCATCATCCTCATCATTGTCACCATCATCAACATCCTCATCATCATCAAAATCACCCCCACCAACTGCAAGATCATCATCTTTAGAATGCGGGTCGTCCTAGAACTGAGGGGAAGGTACATCAAAAGCCTCCTCCTCCTCAAGCTCAACATCACTGCTTGAGCCACTGATGGACGCTGGCTCAATGGGGTGCTCGGGGTGATCAGCATTGTAGCCTGCCGCTAGCTTCCTCTGATTAGAGGCAAGAGTCTTCTGATTCTTCAATACTCTCGAGACCTTGCACACTAAAGTGTGTAGAAGTCCCATCATCGTGGACTTCACTAAAGTAGAGCGAGCTCAGGATAGCCTTGGTCTTAGTGTGGAGTTGGAGGATGGAGCTGTTGCATCTGTCCATATCAGGCCCATCTTCCTTAGGGTCTCATGACCCACTGCTCTCCGATCCTTCTGGCCCTTAGTTGTAACCTTGAAGGGCACCTTCTTAGTGGCCATGATGCATGTCATGAGTGTCAGGTAAGGAAAGCTGCTTGTACAGTGCTTCAACTCGTGGGCTTGAATCAACATATAGTAGATGATCGAGGGCCTGTCGATCCTCTAAGAGTCGAGGATGGCATTGATCAGGTAAGTCGTATCATTGGTGAGGCTACTCCAATGAGTGGTAAGGAGGACGTTGTAGGTGAAGATCCAATGAAGGACTTGGACCATTGGATGATATTCCTTGTGCTTTAGTTCTCCATCTCATGCCATGAATCGATCACAGAGCCTCTCAACTTTGGCTCCCTTTTGCTCCATAGAGAGATTGTGAACTGGAAATGTGACGCGAGGGACACCAAGCAAACGCAAGAGGCAATCCGGGTCGACCTTGACGACCACTCCGTTCATAGTTATATAGAATGACTATCGGTCGTGGTTGACATTGAAGAAGTTGGCATAGAAGATCCACACAGCTTCCTCTAGGATGGGCCTATTCATGGAGAAGAGGGGTAGCCACTATCGTCCCTCAATCATCTCTAGTAACTGGGAGGTACAAAGTGTCTTAGACTTCACGAACCGCTCGTTGATGATGGATCTCTTAGAAAAGATAATCTGATATCATTCAAACTCGTGTCATCTCTATAAGGCGAGAAAGAACCGACGTTCCTCTTCGATCGTGGATGATGTGAAGATTCCATCATAGGCCTCTTCCCTGGATTTCGGGTGGATTCAACGATGAACAACCTTTGGATGTAGTTTTCTTCGAGTGTGGAGGCATTGTAATGTGTGGAAAACTCTAGGGTTTAAGATGGGAAATCCAAGGATTTCAAGGAGGAGCTCTATTAAGTCAAGAGGGCACACGAACGAGTGAAAATGAGGAGAAACTCATTTAGTGCCCTTTTGAATCGCATGCAAATACTGTCCCAAAAAATACCCTCCAGATTGATTGTGAGATTTACAATCGATTTGGGCACAATCAATTATGAGATTCACAATTGATTGGGACGTAATCAATTATGAATCAAGCAATCGATTGTGAGATTGGTAATGAGCTTTTTAGCTCCTCCAGATCTCAAGCCATGCTCCTTTCATAACTAGACACTCCTACCAATGCACATGATGTGCTTGGAAACACCAACATGGTTTCCCTATATGATACACAATCCAATCACACTCCAAAGATACTCAAACCACTTGGAATCAAGAGGTTTGATTAAGATGTCAGCAAGTTGATCTTCAGTCTTAACATAGTCTAAAGATATAATTTTCTCTTCCATTAATTGATGGATGAAATGGTGTCTTATGTCAATGTGTTTTGTCCTATAGTGTTGGATAGGATTCTTGGAGATGTTAATGGCATTATTGTTGTCTACAAATAAACTCATGGTGTCTTGCTCCAACTCGTAATCTCTTAGCATTTACTTTGTCCATAGGAGTTGGGTGCATCCACTACTGGCTGCAATATACTTAGCCTTAGTAGTTGACAATGAGATGAAGTTTTATTTATTATTATGCCAAGAAACAAGACTATTGCCTATGTAGAAGCAACCTTCACTCGTGCTCTTACGATCCTCCACATCACCATCCCAGTTAGCATCTAAATACCCCGTAATCTCAGATGTTGTGTCGAATGAGTACCACAACATAAACTCTGCAGTCCTGTGGACATACCAAATAATCCTCTTAGCTACCTTCAGATGTGACTTTTTAAGGGTAGCTTGATATCTAGCACATGCACCTACACTAAAGGAAATGTTTGTTCTACTCACAGTCAAGTAGAGCAAATTTCCAATAATGCTCCTACAGTAAGTGGAGTCGACCTCAGCTCCCCTAAAGTCTTTAGTGATCTTGTTACTTGTGTTAATGGGGGTGTTAGTCGGTTTGGATTCTTGTAATCCAAACTTGGAGACTAGGTCTTTTGCAAACTTGTTTAGCTCAAGAATATGTCATCACTGGTGTGGGCCTCAATTTTTGCAAACCGATAGACCTCTTAGAAAAGTGATCCACTCATCATGGGCCTAACCCACGATGACAAGGAGTCGCCACCAGTCATTTTTAAGACGTGACTGGACATCTATTTTTAAAAACAAAATCATTTTTTATTTTAAAACTTTATTTTAGAATATTTAACTCCATTGTAGTGGGT
>JAOXJP010211142.1:0-11874 GCA_025762735.1 Platanus orientalis
TGTGAGAACTGTGAAAACAGCATCAGGGTACGGACACATCAGTGCCAAAAAGTGATAAGTGCCCCCCAAAAAGTGCAGATCACTTTTTGGTACTGATGCATCAGCCCCTCTGGTGCAGTTTTCACGGTTCTCACAAGATTCGTTCTCAAATAATTCAAGCCCCCATACTCGTGCACTGATGCAATGTGCATTTATACCCTCACAAAGCAAGAGAGAGAAAGAGAGAGGGCTCTCTCAAAAAATTCTAGTGAGAATATCTTTAACTTATAAACTATTTAAAAACAAAAAGAAGATTCCGATGTGAAGTTAAAAGGAATGAAAGGAAGAGAAAATTTGAAAAAAAACATTTGAAAACGTTAAAAGAGGAAGTCACTAACGAATCATCCACTTTAAACCGTTGTGTCGAAACTTTTCATTGATACAAGCTGTAAATAATTCCACCGAGGGTTGTACCTTTGCTTTAGACTTGTTCTCTTATGGATTGCATATTTCTTTTTACCGACAAGATGTTCTATCAAGACGTACCATTGGTCCCTTCACAATTCGGAAAGATTAGGTACGGAAATCTGTTTTTCCTGATATATTAGAATGGCATAAGGAGTGGACATATCAACATTGAAAAGTGATAACACCCCTCAAAATGTGGGAATCACTTTTAAGCACTCATGGGGATGTGGCGTTCACAGCCCAATTGTGAGGGCACGATATCCTCTGCGACGCCCCCTTGTGCAACGCCTCACCCACCTCCTTGTGTCTTGCCTCACAAGGTGTTGCAAAGGATATCAAACCAATTGTGAAGGACAAAACATCCTTTCTCTTTTTATAATTAAGCAAAGAATATAATAATAATAATAAAAGACTAGATGTTGAATCAGCAGTCAATAACAATTAAAACCGGTCTGATATCAAGGGCGACACCACCCTTGATGGGACACTCAGGAGGGGGAATCAAAAACCTCCAAAAAGTGAATTGATTCTGCCCCCGGATGAAGAGGATTTCAGACCGGATGAAGAGTACTTAGTTGATTTTTTTTTATAGATTCTTTCGTCAGTTAAGCAAAGAATATATTTAAAAAAAAAAAACAACAACCAAAGAGTTGCCATGCTTGACTAGTATCCTCTATGCCAAAGTACCCTGCGATGCAATATGCCACAAACATAAAGGAAAGTAAGACTCATAGGCCCCAGCTGGTATTACATACAAATGAATTTTGTGCAAACAGAAGTGCAAATGGCACCAGGGCTGATGAATCAGCACCGAAAAGTGATTTATACTTTTTGAGGATGCACTTGTCACTTTTTGTTGTTGATGAGTCCGCACTATGGCACCGTTTGCACTGTTTGCACGAAGTTCATTTGCACCTAATTTTTTCTGGCCTCATATACTCTTTGCCCGGCCCCAATCCTCCTTTGTGTTTGGGGCATACTATGTCACAGAGTACTGGATGCAGAGGATACGGCCCCTGCCATGCTCAATTATCGGAAACGAAACACACAAGATATAAGCATCCGGAGCGCATCCTATACACACCAATGGTAGGTGCATAACTATTCATTCTCTTGTGTACGGACGCCATTCCTAGTGCCACCCACATGTAACCCGTATGCCACATGTACGGGTATAGTGAATGAGTGTTCCATCCGCCTTTGTTGACTCAAACATGGCGGCTTGGATTATGTGCAAATGAATCTTGTGAGAACTATGCAAATGGCACCACTGGGGCTGATGTATCAGTACTGAAAAGTGATTTACACTTTTTGGAGGGCACTTATCACTTTTCGGCACTGATGTGTCCACTCCCTGATGCCGTTTTCATAGTTCTCACAAGATTCATTTTCACTTAATTTTTTCCCAAACATGACCGGATCCTCTACACCCAATTTGGTGTCGCCTTCCATTACACCCATGGTTTCAAAACTTGGCTGATTCCGAGTTGGATTGGCCGATCCAACTCGGAATGGGCTGGGATTAGTCCGATTCCAAGAATCCAGTCGGGACTTATCATGAATCTGCCTAGTTGAATAGGGAATCGGCCGATCTGAGTGTAGAACGGTTTGGATCATTCAATTCAACTTGGGAATCGGCTTGAAATTTATAATAATCTTTGATTTTTTTTTCAAATTTTGAATTTCAGAATATTGTAAGGTTTTTTTTGTTTTTTTTTTGCACCATATCGGTCCAATCAATTCGAAATCACTCTGGATCGGCCGAGCTGACTCGGGAGTCGGTTGGGACTGATTCCAAGTTTTTAAACCATGATTATACATCCAAGACATAAAAATAACGATTAAATCATCTCCAATTGATTGTGCCACTCCATTACCAGTTAGTGTGTGACATTTGGGCTGACAATATACATTGGTCAAAGAAGGGCATGATGGTAAATACACAATGGATAAGTACTATTTATTTATTAATACACATTTTTGTTAGACATTCTGTTACACCCTGAGCAGAGATTGGAGTGCTATTTACCCATTTAGATAGGAGACTATGTTTACTAGGAAAAACATCTCTAGTGTCTTTGATAAATAAGGAAAGATTTGTTGCGGTAAGTTTTTTGTAGCTTTTTGTGACATGATCAAAAGGTATGGATTTTTCGGTCTGAGAAAATTTGCTCCCTTATTGGGAAAGGATCTGCTGGACCAGACCGAAATTTATGTCCCTACACCGGCTGACACTTGATGGTGCTTCTTTCAGTTAGGGAGCAAATGTTCATTCGAGCACATTTTTATGGTTTTAACTTTTAACCGATTTTGAATCATCTCCAGTCTGAATGGACAGGTACCACTCTATTACCAATCAGTGCATAACATGTAGTATGACAAAGATTATTTGAGTTAATACACATGGGTCAGAGAAGGGTATTAAAGTAAATAAACAATAAATAAGTACCTGTATATTTATTAATACATCCTTTGTCAGACATCATGAATAGAGTCTGGAGTGGTACTGTCCATTTAGACTGGAGATGATATGAAGTTGTTTGAACCCTATAAACCCCATTTTTATGAGATCAGATTAGGCATGACAAATTAGAGAGTGGTTAAAGTTGGAATGACATCAACACCGAAAAATTGAAATACACTTTTTTGGGGGATGTTTTTCACTTTTTGGCACTAATGTGTCAGCCCTGATGTCATTCCAACTTTAATCTTATTAATTGACCTCACTTTTTGTTGTGGGAAAATGGGATAACAGACAAATTGATTGTAGCAGATTATTTTCCATTTCAAATTGTAGATGCTCCAAAATCAAAAACACATCACCTGTCAATATGTGGTGCAGGCCAACATTGGTCACACCAATTTTAGTCACAGAAGATTTGTTTCCTACCATGGCTCTTCTTTCATCAGAAAAATAAATAAATAAATAAATAAACAAAAAAAAAAATGTCGTTACTCTTGAACAACCTCAAACATCTAGTAGATTATGACTGATTAATCAAGCAGGATTGGATGCCTAGCTATAAGCGACCAATGGATGCTGAAGCCGTTCTTGGGAGGTTATAAGATCTCGCGAGTCAGAATTGTTCAACTAACCCAAGGCCAACATGTATGCACTTCGATCAAGTATGTAAAAGCAGAGGTGTTAACCTGTCAGATTGTATTCGCAATTAGCAATTGGGTATATGTCCGGTTGATTTTAGCCCAACACTTACTACATTTCTAAAGAGAGAAATTAATAGGGAGACGAAAGATAATATAGAAGGGAACAAATATTCTATACAGAATTTTGTATGTCCTACCATATCCTACACTCCAAGACTGCATGCATAGGGTTTAAATTGTAAAATCAGTTTTCAAATAAATAAAAGGTTCTCATAAAAATGGGGTGTATAGGGTTAAAACAGTAAAAGAAAAAGAAGTGTTCAAATGAACATTTGTTTCCTGTTTAAAAGAGGCACCAAATTCAAAAAATCATAATGTGTCAACAAGAGGCACAAGGATACGGCACGATATACAAAATCCTGGACAAAATATTTGTTCCACGCAAAAAACAGTTGCAAGATACCAACCACCACCTGAAGTAATGGAAATCAAACAACAAATTTTGCTTAACCTACAATCTCGGGCATAATATTTGTAGGACTGACTATGTCCATCTGAAGAAGCTATAGAGGTCTAGATGTCCCTATTTGAGTTGTTTTCTTATGAGGGACACTAGCTTGTTTTCCCATTTGACAATCTTTATACAAAGGATTTTTAATTTAGTTTAGTTTAGGCAAGTCTTTGACTATCTCTATTTTACTTAGCCTAACTAGATCTCTAAAGTTGAGATGACCTAACCTTTGATGCCAAAGATTGATCTCATCCTTTTTAGATATGAGACAAGTTTTCAACTTTAACTTGTTGGATTTTATGATATAACAATTTTTGTTTGTTCTCATTCCCTTAACAAAAACTTTTTTTCATTATTTGTCCATGATTATGCACCCATCTTTTACAAAGTGCATGCCATAGCTTTTATCACAAATTTGGTTTATGATAATATTAAAATGTGTTTTAAACCTTGCACATAAAAGACATCGGTGATCATGGAAATACTGGGAAACTCTATAGTTCCCTTGCCAATGATATTGGCTATGTTTTCATCATCAAATGTAACACTCACACCTTGAGATTTGTCAAGTCTAACAAATAATGCGCTAAAAATTAGGTGAGAATGAATCTTGTGAGAACTGTGAAAAAGGCATCAGGGTATGGACACATCAGCGCTGGAAAGTGATAAGTGCCCCCCAAAAAGTGCAAATCACTTCTTGGTACTGATGCATCAGCCCCTCTGGTGCCATTTTCATGATTCTCACGAGATTCGTTCTTACATAATCCAAGCCCCAAACAATGACATATTCCCTTCATGTGTCCAGTGCATCCATTATCTAGGTACCACCTTGATATGCTTCCGGCTCTTAGAACCGTATGAATGACTATGCATTTTAGTTTATCGTTCACAAAGCATGTTTTCTTAACCTAAGTTTGTTTTAGATTTTTCTTTATTATATATTGTTGTTGGGTTAAGTCCTTCTTCCTTTGGAGATTCATATTTTCAACATTTTGAAAATAGTTTCCCTTGTTAACATTTTTCTCATTTTGTGTTTTTCTTGAAGATTGATATCTTTGGGATTTAATGTCAGTAATCATCTTTCTACAATCAACTTTAATATGTCCTTCTAAACCATAGTAGTAGCAAGAGATATGTGGTCTTCTGAAGACATATGATTGTGATTGTTTCCTCGTAGAAGGTTGAGCATAAGAGGATTGTTGGGGTCTTCTATATTGCCCATTGACAATTCTAGAAATAGAAGCATTTCCTTGGAATCCTCTAGAGGATAAGGCTTGGTGTGCTTAAGTTCTATTCCTAGTCACTTGTGCATAGGATCGAGGTTGGGATTGCTTTTGGTATTTCCTAAGCTCCACCTTGACTTTCAACAGCTTTTTCCTTTAGTGAGTGTTTTGGTTCCTCTCACCCTTTTTAGACCTTTGAGAAAATCTTTTAGAATCCACTTTCTCATTACTTTTGTGGGAGGTTTGTGGAGGACTTTAAGTCTTGCCCTTGGCTCTTGCAAACACATTGTTTCCTCCATTATGAGTGGAAGAACAAACATTTGTGGAGTTGAATCTAAGACTACTTATATCACAATGATCCTTACCCATAGTAGTCATCTTCTCAAGGTGTTCATATCCTTGAGAAACCACGGATATGGACTTCTGCTTGTCCTCAAGATCTTTAATCTGCTTGAGATATTCAAGAGATTTCCTTGTCAATTGAGCATAAGTCATGTTTAGACCTTTATTCCTCCCATTTAAGGTTTTGATTTGATCTTCCAATTCTTGAATGAGAGAGTCATCACTATTTGTTTCATCATTTTTCTTCTTCTAAAGTTTTAAACTTTTCTTCTAGCTTAAGGACTTTGTTAGACAATTTTTTTATTGTCCTTAAGGAGCCTCTTCTTTTCGTTTTTCCTATTGTCTTTCTCTAGTTCTAGAAAAGTTTTGGCTTTACTGAGCTTCTTTTCTAGTGCTGCTATTTTTAAATTCATTTCCTTTTTAGCACTTAGGAGAAAAAGTTTTATTTAGAAAGATCTTTTTCTTTTTCACTTTTCATTGAAGACTCTTGTTGAAGGATTGAAATGGTGTCTTCTAAGGAGCTTGACTTTAGTATCAATTCTTTTATTTCTCTCTTGAGTTGCTTGTTTTTGTTCCCTAAGTCAACACTTTGGAGAAAGAGCTTATTGAAGGCTTCATCCTCATGGAGTGTTGAAATTCATAAAAGCTTTGATTTCTTATGAGGCACCCTCTCACAATTTTGAGATTCATTTTTTGGTACCTTGGAATCATTATCCCAAGTTATAGCCATGGCGGCCTTGCTCTTTGGCTTGAACTTGTTTTTCTTCTTACCACAGTCTTTGGCAATATAACCTCTCATTTTGCATTCATAACAAATGAGAGATTCTTTGGAGAAATCCTTCCTTTTAAAGTTAGGAAATGATTTCTTAACTTGCTTGTTTTTTAAGTAATCTTTCACATTTCTCTTAAAGAACTTTTTGAACTTTTTACCCACTAGGACTAAGTCATCATCGAAGTCCTCGTTGGATCCAGAAGGTTTTTCTACCTTGAGGGCAATGCCCCTCTTCTTGGTAGTAACTTTAATGGAATCTTCAAAAGTTTGAAGAGAGCTTATTAGTTCTTCTAATTTGATAGTTTCAATATCTTTGCTTTCCTTAATAGCCGTCACCTTAGGTATAAATCTTTTAGATAGGGACCTAAATACTTTCCTAACCACTTTAGGTTATAGAATGTCATCTCCTAGACTTCTCATAATGTTTACTAGGTTGGAGAGGTTAGCATGAAATTATGAGATTTTATCATCCTCCTTCATCCTTAGTGCTTCAAATTGTGAAGTGTACATTTAAAGCTTGAACATCTTCAAAGCACTCGTTCCCCTCATGAATAATCGAAAAGAGGTTCCATGCTTCTTGAGTTGTTTTTAGGTGAACTATCCTCCTAAAATTATTTGGAGCAAGTCCACTAGCAATGACATTCAATTCCCTATAATTGAACTTGTGTGCAGCTCTCTCGATAGTGGTCCACTCGCTATGGGGTTTGTCGGGAGGCGTATAGCCATTAATAACAAAACCCCAAACCCTATGGTCAAAAGCATTTAGGAAAATCTCTATATAAGATTTTCAGTAGCCATAATCACTTCCATTGAAAATAGAGGTGTATTCACCAAAATGTTACTTTCCTCTTTGGCCATCTAGGCTTTTCTAGGATATTTATTAGGATCTAACTCGGGTTGTTAAGCCCAATAAGAGTAACCTAGGCACTGATACCAATTGAAATACTGTATAGGTTAATCTTAAAGGGGGTGAATAGGATTTACGAATTAATTACATCTTTTTGAATTTGTTTTAGATTATTTTTTTATTTAATTTTAGTTCCTTTAGATTGATGTAAGTGTATGTGGTAAGGTTGTTGTCAATCAATAGTATTATCAAATAGTTGATATGTACGTAGAGATATGTTAAATGGATAAGCAATCATACACAGTAATCCACAACATAAGTTTTATAGTAGTTCAGCATGATGGCCAATGTCCACTCTCTAAAAGCTCACTAATGTGTTTTGCTAATTTTCATTAAGATTGACTATTACAATCTAGGTCAAAATTAACTAAAAACCTTTTTACTTGCACTAAGCAAGCTATTCACTACACCCGTTGTCTCTAGCGAGTGTAGACTTACTTCCGGTGTCTTTAGCGGAAGCTAAACAATATGTATATGAAAATGTATGAAAATGATCGCAAAGCTTACTACTTAATGGTTAATGTTTTTATTCCTACCAAGTGGGAGTGCTTTTTTATGAGCTAGTGTGTCTATTGATCCCACAATGCTTTAAGCCTTGGCTCTAAAGCTCCTTGAGCTTAGCCAAACAAGGGTTTCCTCTCAGGACAATCCACAAGTGTCTCTCCTCTTAGGTTAGTAACTTAGAAAAGTAGAGGAAAAAGTGAGAGATTTCAAGGAGATTTTTGGTCTTGGAGGCTCAACACAGTGAGAGAGGAAGATTTCAGCTCACTTTTAGCAAAAACTATTACTCTCTCTAGAATCCTTAAAGTGCTTCCCTAAAGAAGAAAGTTTTCCTCTTATAAGGGATGTAGAGCACTCTGGTTCCTTGGATTGAAATCTTTTATAAGGGCAACATTCGTAAGCCTTAGAATCGTGAAACAGAGTTCAAATTTTAAACATTTTTTAGAGGGGAAAGTATTATTTTTCTCAAAATTATCCCTGTGATCCATCACGAGATTCATGATCGATCATGAATCTCGTGATTGGTCATAAATTAGGACATGGGCCATAGGGGCCTTAAATCACAATCTGACAGACCATGATTGATCACGAGATCAATGATCAATTATGCCATGATTATTCACGTGATCAACCATAGTGGCTAGATCACATATCTTGGGAAGGTTATGATCCTTCTCATGATCGATCACAAGACTTGGGACCAAGCTCTCAAGAGTTGTAGTCTGAGAGAAAATCCTCTTCTTGATCAATCATGAGATTTGTGACTGATCACAGGCGTGATCGATCACGACCTTGATTTTTGTTTGTATTGGGTCTTTCGTAATGGTCTTACTAAGGGCACTTTTTTTGGGGAAATGTGTGAGTGATCTTTTACTTGCTTAGGCATCTAAAGAGCCATAAGCATCACTCTCCTCACCATGAACTATGCATGCATATACTTTAGTCAAAGAAGAACTTAAGGCAACCTGAGGTGTCTTCTAGCCTTGTTATTCTAGTCTTTGGTCTAGCTTGTCTTCTTGTCTTTGATGTTTAGCATTCCTAGGGACATTGACAATACATAGAAACCTTACACAGTTGGTTTATCCATGGGATTGACATCTAGTACATTAATAGTTTATATGTTTTAGGTGGCAATGGTAGTGGTGTTTGTATTTGGACATGGACAATAGAGAGGGTAGGGAGGGTAGTGGTGGTGATGACTTAGGTTTGGGTGATTGGGACAATGAAATGGGTGGTAATAATGTTATGGGCAATGTCAATGACACCAGAAGGAAATGGTAGTGGGTGATAGTGATGTTTTGGTTAGTTGCACTAGAGGGCAGGGGCAATGGTAGTAAAGACTAGGGGCTGTGAGTGGTGGGTGTGGTGTTTGGGAATTTTTTAATGATATTTGTTGTTGATGTTTTAGGTTGATGTATGTGTTTATATATTTTAGAATAGGTTCTGTAAACTTGAATATGTGTGTATTAATTACTTAAAAGTCTTAATTATGTTGTTAACCTTCTTGATATGATGAATGTAATGGTGGAGAATTTAAATAGTTGTATGGGAATATGGATTTAAACAGGTGTTTGGTGAACATGTGTCTGATGATATGTTATTATTTGAATAGGTTGTATATGGATCAAGAATTTTGCGTACAATGTGTTTGATGAACATATATGCATGTATGGGGGAACCAATTTTGAGTACAATGTGTTGATGTATATGTGTGTGTAATGAAATGTTCAAATAGGTTTTATGTTATTATTATGTAAAAGTTTAAACATGTTTTATATAGTAGATATATGGATGTTGAAACAGGTTTTATGTGGAAGTTCAAACATGTTTTATGTAGTAGATAAATGGATGTTCGAACAGGTTTTATGTTGTTGTTAAGTGGAAATTCAAACAAGTTTATGTAGTAGTTGTATAGATGTTCAAACAGGTTTTATGTAGTTGATATGTGAATGTTTAAATAGGCTCTATGGTGAATGTTCAAACTAGTTGTGTATGTAATATGTTTAAACAAGTTGGTTGTATGTGGATGTTCAAACATGTTTATAGGTGATATACTGTTTGAACATGTTATGAAATTCCTATAAAGTAGTCCTAGAGGGGGGTGAATAGGATATTAAATATCAATTTACCCATTTTTAATAATGTTGGGATTGATTTTAAATTGATTTTAATTTTTTTAATGTAGCCCAAGTGTGTGTAAACTATAAGGTGTCTACTCAAGTATTTTATCAAATAAGTAATGTGCAAGAGTAGTAATGTACATAAAAGTAAAGAAACAAGCAATCATACACTCAATCTATAATAAGAGATTTATAGTGGTTTGGCAGGATGACCTACATCCACTCTTCTAAAACTCATTACTAAGTTTAGGTATATTTCATTTAGATTGTCTAATACAATGTATGTAAAAAACATACAAAACCTACACTACTTGCCCTTAACAAACTAATCAACAACACTCGATGTCTTCGATGAGTGTGAACTACTTTCGATGGAAGAAAAACAAGTCAATAGTAAGAATAAATATAAATGAGTGCAAATGAAAGAAAATATTACCACAAGTTGGTTGATGTAACTATTTCCACAATGTAGGGTGCTTCTTGTTGAGCTAATATGCCTTAACTACCCACAAACTTTAAGCCCTTGGCTTTAGTGCTCTTTAAACTCAGTCAAGTGTGAGTTTCCTCTTAGGAAGAGTTCTCTACAAGTTCTCCTCAATAGTAGAAGCTTAGTATTCAGGAGGAGAGAAAGAGAGAGTGATCTTTAAAGAAGATGCTAGCTACTTTGGTTTAGTGAGAGGTTCTTGATTTTCTCAAGGGAGGAAGCTCTCAATTTGGTAAACTTTCTAACACTCTCTAGTTTACTTAAAGTATTTGCTCTAAAGGGAAAAGTTCTCTTTTATAAGGGTGAGGATCTTCTATAACATTTGGATTAGTATCTTTAAAACAAGCAACTCTTTAGAGCCTTAGATTTTTTAAAAAATGGGTTTAAATTTCGAAATCATATATGTAGGGAATACAATTTTAAGTTTAACAAAATTTCCCTCATGATCGATCATGACTCGTGATTGATCACGGATCTCTTGACTGATCATGAATCTAGGCTAAGCCTAATTTAGCTCGTGATCGACTACGAGATCCATGATCGGTCATGAAGTTAGACACCTAAGCCATGATCCTTCTCATGATCAATCACAGTAGAAGAAGAAAGGGCCTCGAGTCTCTCAGACTAAGACCATATCATGGGTCGTGATCGATTAGGCCCTGATTTTCTGCACCTTTCCTAAATTATGAAGGGGGTCTGTTGGGCTAACTTTTCTTAGGTCTTTTAGGGGATTCTACCACGATACTAAGGTTCACTTTTAGGTGTATAAATGTAGCACCCCATACCATAAAACATATTACTGTACACATGTCACACTTAGAATGCTAACACATGTCACATAAGTTCTATACACATATATTATCACTTTAATGCACATATGCTGATCTGAATATTGGAGCAACTTTACAAAGGCACTAACAAAAATATCGAAAGACTGATAAAAATTCGAAATTGGAAAGTAGGGTTATTATTTAAGCTTATAAAAATATAGAGACTGATAAAAAATATGATCTTTTAAAGAAGTTTTGCAAGAGTAGGGATTTTGAAGAGAAAGGAAGAGGAAAACCTAGGTTTTTACATAGATTTAGAGATTTTTCTAAAGAACAAATCTTGGAAGGAATTTTGCATCAACCAAGAGGTAGGGGACACTAAACTAATTTCATTTTTTATTATCATAGGTTCTTAGAACTGATCCAAACTATTTTGTAAAGAACTAGTTTGTTTTTTAATGGATTTACAACCATTCTTCACTAGTTTTGAATTGTTTTGAAAGAAGATGAATTGATTTTGTAGGGAACACTTAACTAATTTTGTTTTTGAATGCCATAGGTTCCTAGAACTAATCCAAACTTGTTTTGTAAAGATTATTCTAGTTTTTGAATGGATTTTCAACCATTCATCACTAGTTTTGAATTGTTTTAAAAAAAAGATAAATTGTTTTATAAATTCTGAGGTTCTATAT
>JAOXJP010211153.1:0-11874 GCA_025762735.1 Platanus orientalis
ATAGAAAAATGAAAATAAATAAATAAAACGTAAAATAAGTAGACAAAAATAATAGTGATAATAAGGCGATGTTGGGTGGATTTGAACGATCGGAATTGGCTGGATTAAGAGGAAAGGCTAGGGATTGCTCTGCCCATCTGCTGACCTGAAGAAAAGCGTCGGAACCCGAAGTTGCGCCAAAATTAGGTGCTTACAGCTCCTAATCATCACTGTAACCGAAATACAGGATTTTTCAAGATACAAGTTTGCATATAATTTCATGATCAAGTACAGGACAAGTGAACCAATTGAACCAACATTTCGAGGAAATCTATGGTTGCATTTTATGTGAATTAACCTATTTGAAATTTGACCATTTTTCCCCTCTAAAATGCAACCGAACATTTCTTGGATTATCGTGTTATCACAATTCATCATCCTGCATATGTTAGAATCCAATTCTGACTACGTTAGTGCGCTCGAAATGCCTGAGAACCTTGAAAAGCTCTATAAGTTCACGTCTGTTGGAGGTTGGTGCACCAAAAAGCGGACCCGAGCTAAATCTGTAAGGATTTCACTAAATACCCTTCTTGTCCCGCCACATGGCATATGGCATTGCAAGGTGTCATCTCCCTTTTGTCCCGCCACATGACACATGGCATTGCAAGGTGTCAACCACTGACCTAAAAATAATAAGAAAAAAAAATAAAATAATGAAAAAAAGAATAAAAGAAAGAAAAACGGGTGTGAAAGGGGGGACGCTCTTTCTCTCTCTGGTTGGACTCTCCCTTGCTGGTGAGTTGCAAAGGGAGGAGAAAGAAATAAAAAAAGAAAAAGAAGAAAAAAGAGAAGAAGAAGAAGAAGAGAAGGGGGGAAGGGATCGGCAGAGGTGCTCAACTAGCACCGCAGGTCTCTCTCTCTTTCTCGCTCTATATCTCCTGCTCTCTCTCTCTCTCTCTCCCTGTTGGGGGTGCAGGGAAGAAAGGAAAGAAAAATAGAAAAAGAAGAAAGAGGAGAAGAAGAAGAAAGAGGGGGGTTTTGTTACACGCTCAGCTAGCACCAGATTCAGGTACGCTCAGATCCCTCCCTCTCTGTCTCTCTTTCTCTCTCAGCTCCCCCAGCTCTCTCTTTCTCTTAGCCCCCAGCTCCCTGTTTTTCTGTTAGCTCCCTACTCATGCACAACTCCAACTCTCTTAGATCCCTCCCTCCTTGTTCTTCTCTCTCAACTCCCAGCTCCTAGCTCACAAACAACCCCAGCCCTTTCTCTCTCTACCAGTGACAAAAAACCCTCTCCCAGCTCTTTCTCTCTCTACCACAAACCAAAAATCTCCTCTCTTTTTCTCTTTATCAGTGATGAAAAACCCTCTCTTAGCTCTTTCTCTCTCTACCAGCAACCAAAAATATCATCTCTTTCTCTCTCTACCAGTGACGAAAAACCCTCTCAACTCTTTCTCTCTCTACCAACAACCAAAACCACTCCACAACTTTTGTTTTCTCTCTACAGACCCCTTTCTTCTTATACAAAACCCCACACTTTTAGCTCAACTCTTTTTTTTATATCCCTTTCCCCTTTGTGCCACGATTTGGGAGCCAAGGGTCTTCAAGAATCATTATATTATTTCTTGGAATACTTGTCTAATTATCAATTGTGTTATTTGTATCTTTGTATAAGCGTGGGATATATGAGACCAATCACCACCTTTCAACATTTCCCGACCTTTTACATCCTCCATCCTATCCATTTCAACTTTCCAACAACCATAGTAGGGTTGACTATATGCTTGGGATTTTCAAATGCATTAGACACCCGAATTTTACCTAGGATACAACGTTTGAATCGTGGCTACTATGTCAGTGCGATCAGGCCGAGTCAACCTAACTATTCACTACCTTTCAACCTGTCCCAATCTTTTACTGTCCCCACCTTACCTTAGGGTCATGTCGCGATGGTTTGCGACCCAAAGACCCTGAGACTTGGCCATTATCCAATTAGGTTCTTAAAACCATACACATTGATACAACGTAGTCCCTACCCCCATTTAGCTAACTTGTTTACATTTTGCAGCAGTGTGGAGTACCTTATAAGTATACAAATAATCTAAAATGAATCTACCATGAATCACTCTCACAATCAGATGTACTTGACTACCAAGATTTGCACAACCCCTAGAACTACATGCAGTTTAATCCCAACAAAACCCTAGGAACACCTGAACCACAAGATCAGGTATGTAGGCAGCTTGAAACTATGTCTCAGGTGCAACTACAATGATCACACCACAGGGGTGGTCCAAACCAATAACTTTATATTTAACAAAGCATAGAGTTTAGCATAATTCAAACATGTATGGATGAGGGAAGCCGCCCTAAAAAGGTGAGTATTTGGGGTGCCTAACAGCTTCCCCAAATGCAACTAAACAACTTACCCTTTATCTTAGGAAAGTAGACCAGTATTAGGAGTTAAACCCCTATACCTTTGGGTTTAGACTTCTCTTCCCCGAAGAGGAGAACCGACATCCATCTCCGTCGATTAACCCCGAGTTGGTGGCGACTCCCAAAAAAGTCTAACCCTCACATGAAAGGGGTTAGCGACCTTTCACGCACCGACATCACGTGCCAAAGATGTGGACCCAAAAACCACAAGCAGGTGGGGGAATCGAAACCCCTCCTGAATGTCAATTTCCACAGAGAGTCAACAAACTATGGTTATGTTGGCATCATCTTAAAATTATATCTGCAGTTGAAGGATGCATGGATTTTAATGGGCCTAAAAATGGAACCATACAGAAGGACATGTGACGAGACCAACCTTGCAACACGTGTCAAGACAACTGGCACACGATAAGGACGAGTAACTACTTACACAAAGCAAGCCAATTTAGGCCACTACACACCCGACGATTGGCATCCACCACAACATAGAGAAGTGGTTGTAGCAGTGACAAGGAGTTAATAGTGGGAGGAACCAACCATGCAACGTGGAGAAGAGGCTACAACTGTTGTAACTGACTAGATCGATATAAATAGGCCAAAAGAAGAAAAAGAAGGGATCCTCAACATCAACATCAAATTTTATTTCTATCTTTGGAGTAAGAGTAGAGTAACTTAGTCTGTAACTTGGTTAGAGAAAATGTGGACCTAGTTCATCCATAGTTTATGTAATCATCTCAGTTGACATCGAGCAGAGTGACCCTATTTCAGGAGGTTCATGAACCCTTATATCAATAAAGGCATTTGTATTATGCCATCATTTGATTGCATTAACGAAGTTTGGTTTCTTTTATGTTCTTCCCCTTTAAAGTATTGAGAAAGTCCTCTTTGTTGAGGCATGTACTGAACCTGGCCTAGTACCCCAGGGTACCTGTACCCGGGGCAACATGAGGGTAGAGAAATTTTTCCTACCAACACAGAGATTGGGGACCACAATGATAGTACGCTTCTAGGGGAAGAAAGATCTAACACCTTAGAGAAAATGAGTGATCTCTTTAATGGAAAATTGTGGCCCAAGAAGTCCCCAAGTTCTAACAATATACCTGACATTTTCGACAAGCTGACTGTAGCGATGGCTAAGGCCTTCTAGTCGAATGAGGTCCAATGGAGGAGAACCTAGGGCAGGATCAGAAGAGATGATTCAAAGAAAAGAAAATTAGCAACCCCACACTAGGTTCCCCTACCAGACTTAGGGGGACAAGGTTGGGTGCAATTTCCTTTAGCAAACCAATGAGTCAACATCCTACAAGAAATAACTGTCCAAAAAGATCATCTTTTGATGGGCCATAATTGACTCTACCAAGGATCAAAGATAATTCCTGAAGGAAGGGATGAGAGACCTCAACCTCCAAAAGGATATTTAAGGAGTTCTTCGTCGAACGACAAAAAAACAAATGATACTAGTTATTTTCAAAAGGAAACTCAAGTATTGAAAAGTGTGAATTATGTGTCTAAAGAGTGTCCAACAAGGCAAGACAGCTTTATCATATAGCCATATAGGGATGTAAGATAACCAGACTCACACTTTTTGTATGAGAAGAATGTATCATCCCAAAAGTACAAGGAAAAGGAGACCGAGTCGAGGTCGAACCACATGGTCCATACGTAGATGAGGATCGAAGAATGAGATAAAAAGGCAACCACATGAGGTTTGTACTAAACATACCTCTTGATAGACAGATAAGGAACAGTGGGTCGACTTGACGAACAAGGGAGAGCAACACCTTGGGAACTCTGGTGTGGCTAAAATCAACATTAGCCCTCACCATTCTGAGGAACCGCTTATCGAGCCTCACAACCGATCGAAGCCCCTCAAGGGTAAAAAGAAAAATTAAGTCCTCAATAAGTCAATCAAAACTGGGTCAATGACACTAACGAAAGTGTCAGACGAGTAGTCGACGGCACAATTAAAGGAGTCAAGCGAGGAATCAACTATGCTAACAAAGCTGTCAGGCGAGGAATCGACAACACTAACAAAAGTTTCATATAGGGAATCAAAGATGCTATCAAAAGTGTCAGATATAAGAGAAGCTGGATTGGCATGTCGAACGATATGCCAAACATGAGAAGTTGAATCCAACCACGCCCTAATACAAGTGAACATCAACACGGTCACAGTAAGCAAAGTGACCAATGAAAGATGTCAAGCAGGGGTCGAGCTCAAAAATCGGTTAATGACCTAGAGAGGACAAGTCATTACGATCTCAAAGCCAACAAGGGTCGATATGTTTGCAGTCAACTTAGTATGGAAAGATTGAGCAAGGTGGTCTTAGATGACAGAGATCGTAATCGCGGCTTAGGAGACTTAAGTGTCAAGTGTCGAGGTAAACAATACTTGCCAAGATACCGAGATCCAAATAAATAAGAAGTTGAGCACCTTGAAGCCAAATGATTTGGCGACACTTGATAACTTAACAATCATTAGGGTTGAAAGGAGTTAAGGCATAGATAGACGACCTTGAATGACTTCATCCCTTGAATATGATGTCAACTCAAGAAAAGAAGTTCAAAGTGAAAAGGGTCAAAAATCTGAAGAAGAAGAAAACATTCCATGCCTTTGGCCTAAAAAAGTGATTTTGAGAAACATAATCCCGACGAAAGAAGGGATTTAAAAAATGAGTGTTTTTGTACTACACGGGGATTTTTTTTTTGAAAGTCCCCCTACAACGGAACTTAGTGTTAGCAACATAACACTTTGGAGACTCAAAGTGGCTAATCGAGTCAGATTAAGCTATGTTGAAGACCAGGGTTTTTTGAGAAGACAGACTAAGTAGTACGTCTTGAGGGGCAATGTTGTCCCTAGAAGCAAAAAAACATGGGTAGAACGGGATGGTCATCCTCTCAAGGAAGACCAGTCTGGTGCAGGAAAGCAAGGGATATGCGTGAACCAATTGGAGAACGACCCGATGGCAAGTTCTTCAATTGGCGTAAACCTCCATATCAGAAGAGGGAGGTATTCGAGTACAAAAATGTCCTACGAAGCGCAATATGAGCCAAGTATTATGGCTCGCATAAGGACAAGAAATGTCCCGCAATAAAAAGAGTATAAAGCGACTAATTATAATAAATAAAAAAAAGAATTCATAGACAAAAATGTCTAAATAAACTTTTCATTATATAAGTCAAAAATTACAAAGACTCTTTTCGAGACAAACAATGTCTAAGGACAAAAATGTCCTCTAAAACAAAACGATGTAAAGGCTTATATCAAGATTGTACATCATTTTTGAAACATCAAATGACCTAAACATGGTCAAAATAGGACACCGGGGTTAATGATTCAACAAAGGTTGAGCCTAAGGTTTGGCAAAAACTATTCAACCAATACGACGTCAAGGACTATAGAGAGTCAGGTGAGATGTGTCCAACTCTCTTAAGGTGACCTTAGGGGTTACCTAGAGTGATGGTTCCAAGCTGAAGGAGTAAAGGAAGGGGCTTAAGTCAGTGTGCCTCTCTACATTTATGCTCCCATCTCGGACTGTCGAAGGCATAGAAGAGTAGGTTACATGTAGAAGAGGAATCCATCTCCAAAGTTGTAAATGGCACCATCTCCTGATCCATAAGGCAGTCTTCCACGACCTAAGAAATACTCTAAGGTTGCCTGGCAAAACCTTGTACTCCTCCAACTCCTTAAAATAAGGAAACCCAATATAAAACAACCATCTTTGAGACGTGGGGTGGTGGGTTGAGCTAAAAACATGGCGTGAAAAGTTAACATCAAACATTCTCATGAACAAGTGAATCCGGATATCAGATACAGGCCAAGAAAGGGAATCATCCCATTTAACAAAGATTGAAACCACTCTAGGGAGGCGAGACCCGATAGTATCGTTGTAGAGGAGACGAGATGCGATCATTGGAAAAGAGATGACACGAACTAATGCTTGGAGTTGGTATTTATAGATCCAATGAAGAAATGGTTAAAAGCAGTAAAGATGGTTTAGTATCCTATGCAAAAGTCACAATTTGTTCTATCCAAGATCATCGAAAGTTTGGTAAATCTTGAAAGCAATTGGCATTGGAGGATACTTCGTCCTAGAAACGATGTCGTTTGAGATTACCAAGTTAAATCAGTTACATCATCGAGCGTAGGTTACGAAAAATAATCAATATGGTCCAGTTGTACGAACCCAAAGCATAAAAAGGTCACACATATTTAGTTAAGATCTAAACTAAACGCGTTTTGGGGGGCATTTGTTGACACTATCTTAAAATTCTACTCGCAAATGAAGGACACGTAGATTTTGATGGGCTAAGAAATAGAGCCATAGACAAGGACACGTGACAAGACCAACCTTGAGACACGTGTCAAGACAATTGGCACACAATAAGAACGAGTAACTATTTATACGAATCAAGCCAATTTAGGCCACTACACAACCCACGATGGGCATCTGCCGCAATATGAAGAAGTGGTTGTATCAACGATGAGGAGTGAATAGTGGAAGGAACCAACCATGCAACGTGGAAAAGAGCTTATAACTATTATAATTGGCTAAATCAATATAAATAGGCTGGAAGAAGAAGAAAGGATTCTCAACATCAACATCAAATTTTATTTTTATCTTAAGAGTAGAAATAGGTTTATCTTAAGAGGAGTAACGTAATTTAGTTTGTAACTCAGTTTGAAAAATGGACTTGGTTCATCCATAGTTTCTATAATCATCTTAATTGATATTGAGCAGAGTGACCCCGTTTGTATTATCAAGAAAGTCCTATTTGAATTATCAAGAAAGTCCTCTTTATTGAGACATATATCAAACATGGCCCAAAACCTGGGACAACGTGAATAAATAGAAAATTTTCCCACCAAGTTAAAACCATAAAAGGGATTTTAAAATAAAAACATAAATATCTAAAAAAAAGCTCCAAATTCAAAAACACATCACGTGTCAGCCTGTTTTAAACTCGATTGGAACCTTACCTTGGACGGAAAATATTAGGCACTGAAATCCGCTTTTCCTTATGTATAAGAATGGCATCAGGTGGTGGACACATCAGCAGAAGATTCCCATCTAAGGGTTCACTATCATCTGTATATTCAAGTAAACGAAGACATTCCCACCATGCACGCGTATCCATAAAGCAGTGCACAACAAACTAGTACGGTTAGAAGTGACGATGATGTGGCAGTTTAGACAGCGGATTATACATGTGTACGGATCAATGCAAAACAGTAACATCACATCTCTCCATTAAATTTATCAACAATAAAAAAGAAGATTATTACCAGAATGAAACTTATACGTTAGAAGTTAGAATACGACGATTTACATGAAAGAACTCTTTTTTTAATCATAAACCATCTCAAATTATAAAACCGTAACACCCCCACCCTCTGACAAAAACCGTACCAGAATCTCTGGAAAGGAACTCCAGAAACGAAAATTGATATACATCGTCGTCCAAACCATTTACCGCCAGTTGGGAAAACCGTGCATCATTGAATCACGCACCAACGGCGAACATGACGGTTCCGTTAATGACTTAAAGCTCTTTCGCTTGTAAAAAAATATTAATAATTAAAAAGGAATAATAAAAAAGTGCAGCATAAGGACTTTGAAACAAACGTCGATGTGACGGCGTAACCACGTGTCCCCTTTGTCAAGTAGCAACTTCCACTTGCCACGTGTCAAAAGCATATCAACCATGTTTCCAAGCTTCCTCTTCACCCAGGACCCTCTTTTAATTACCTAAGAGCGAATGCACACCGTGTGTATAAGCGATCAGCCGAAACAAACAGTGAACATAAAATTATTTTAAAAATAATTGAGAAGAAGAAATCAAAGTCATAAAATAAATAAATAAAATGGTAAAACTTCACGAAATAAAATAAAATAAAAAATCAATTCCTTAAATCTGAATACTAATTACACAATTATTTGAGAAGATATTAAAGTCAAAAAGTTACATAATAGCTTGTTTGACAGCCACGTGTAATATAATCATTTCATTTGAGTTTCTCAAGATATTTGTAACCGGGCATGAGGTGAGGGCTGGGTTTAGGTACGGAAATCAGTTTTTCCTGACATCATTCTCTAATACATCAAAAGGCAGCCACCTGTAATGTAATCATTTCATTTGGGGGGTGCTTATCACTTTTCAATGCTGATGTGTCCACCCCTTAATGCAATACCAATACATCAAGACTGATTTCCGATGAAGTGATGATTTCTAATGAACTCATTCAAATTTATACCAAGCAAATGTTCTGTGATAAAAATGCCTCTGTAATGTATACGGTGAATTATAAACAGAAATGTGTTGTTTAGGAGGGCAAAAAGGTTCCAAAAAATGTTCTAGGGAATCAATAAAAGGCATCAAATTGAAAAACACATCATGTGTCAATCAATAGCACACGTTTAGAGGTCTATCTCAAATCAGACAATCATTCTCCAATTTAAATTGATTTGTGAACTACAATTAGAAATAAAACCATCTTAGATTGTTCTATAAAATGATATTACTAATGTTATCAAACACAAATCGTGAATGAATTCATTACAAATCATTTGATTGTGACTACAAAAGTTTTGGGAAACTTAAATGAAATGATTACATTATCGGTGGCTGCCAAACACAAACTAAATAAATAAAATAATGAGACTTCACCAATCAATTCTTTAATTTCGAATGCTTGTTCCACAATCATCATAACTTCTAGACCCATTACACATTTGTTGGAATTGAATTAAGGAAAACATTAATTTCCTATACAACTTTTCTAAAAACATAAAGCTTAGCTTTTAGGTAAACTTGAAATCCTCCTTTCAACTTTGTCATTCTTGCTTCAACCAGATGGGACTCTTTTGCCAAAGCATCCTAACATTCAGAAACCAAAATTACTAAGAAAAGAATTTTTAATGAAGTTATGAAGAGCAATTGAGGTATTAAGATAGTACCTGGTGGTCATACTCCGTAGCTCAATTGAAGATAATAAAAATAATAAATAGTTGTTAAAGAAATAATTTGTAAGATATTTTATTGAACTGAAATATCAAGAAATGCATTGAGAAGAAAGCACAGTAACTTGCAACCAATGAAAATACGAATACATCGAATTGCATCCATAAAAGTAATACCCATTTTAGCAGTAAAAAATGTCTCTTCATATAAAACAAATGAGTTATTCTCCTTTTCATATATATATATATATATATATATATATTCTACAATCTCTAAAAGGAAACTATTGCCAGCTCTCAACCTTTATGAGGGAAAAAGAAAGAATCTAATTGTTTATTATTTTGCCACATGTCAACCATTGAAATCTTTTGAACAATATCTGAACCTTAACATTTTGGAGAGAATCCTGGGGGGGTGACTCAAGGTCTTTCACAGGTTTGTTGAAGAATTATTATTTTTATTATTATTATTATTTGATAGGTAACTATAGGTGAAGAATTATTATTTAGTCTAGATGAGATTCCTCTATATCATTCAAACCCATCAAAAAAGCCATGTAACAAAATTTAAATCGTCTTAACTATCAAAAGATCTCATGACTTATTGAGACTCAAAGAAATGTGAAGCCAATAAAAAGTTCAAAATATTGAAAATTGTAAAAGGGACTCAAAGCTAGATCTCTAGGGTGGAGAGTATTCTTGGCAGCCCAATTAGATGAAGGTTAGAGACAAAAAAATCAGTAATGTTAAAAAAAAGGTAAAAACGGACTTCCTCAGTAAGTATGAGTTGCCAATGATTTGGTGAACAAACTATAGATAGGACTTGGTGAAGCCCTTAAAACTCATTCATGAAACCATAAGAGAACCTAGACCCCACTCATAATGGACCATGTTCCTATTGTAATTTTAATGGCGTACCATTTCTATTACAACATAGAGAAAACTGGAGGAAACTATGAAACAGAATATTGAGTGGATTGCTCTTGTTGATCTAAATTTCAACAAACAAACAAAACTCATAACATACCTTTTTCAACAAAAAAAGTTGCCCTTTAAAGTTTGAACATCAGCTGGTCAACAAGTTAATGAACTATTTACAAACCTCTAGTTCCTATTATATTCACATTGTATGATCTTAACACATCAGTATAATTCATCCATGTCCACATTGAAACTTCAACGTTAACTTTATTTCCAATATATGTTAATGCCCATTTCTTATAGAATATGCATTGATTATTCAATGCAAACATATAAAGTGATGGATATCATCCTTCCATCCCCATAAGGTTTTACTCGTCGATTTGGCAAATGTATTGTTTGTTGTAGAAATGAAGATTTATCATGAAAACCAAGAGAATTATCAAAGATGTGTTGTGAAAACTTCAAAAGATCTTGAAGGGTTAGGACAACATTAGAAAAATGCAGTGAACTTTCAAGTAAATTATAAAGAGGCATCACTACACATATAGAAGTGACGTTTTTTTTTTTTTTTTTGGTAAATGGATTTGCATGTTGTCTACATCTAAGACTAAGATGCAGTAAGTGTCTCAGCATAAAAATTGATGTAAATGTTAAATTAAATATCAGAAATTATGATACCTTGGGTGATGGCAAGACAATTGATTCCCCATCATGGTCATTCCTAGGTGAATTGCATTTCCTGTGGACCTCATACTTTTCAAGGGTGTTTGCAAGTATAAAAATATGAATAGGCACATGGAACGGCAAGGTCATTGGCTGATGGGTATAGTTCAAAGGCATGAGTGGGTTCTCTGTAAGTGGTAGGTGTTTAATTAGTGGTTTGGAGTATCGCTGATGGGAGTCATGCAATCATCAAGAAAGATTGAGATTCATGAAACTTGCACCTGACTGATTTGTTTTTGCATTTTGAGTTCATCAAACAGTTTACACTCATGTAATCCCACAGCAATAGTAGTTGGGTATCCTCCCCTTCTGGGATATATAGACCTTGCCTTTGTTAAAGGATCAGGAATTAAGCCAATAACAGCAAATAGGATATATAACCTTGTAGATTTGTCCTGCCATGTAATGCTAACCGATAAAAAGACAAACAAATGGATTCTTGAACCATTGCTCCTTGCGTGAAGGATCCACTCTTAATTTTCTACTAAAATTATCCTTGTCTATAAATAATAATAAAATTTGCAATTCCCTCATTTTCAAAACAAAGATTAATGAACACACAGATATATCACCACAATAGAAGTCAAGAAAAGTGTGGTACGTACCTTTTCCCTACTAGAAAATCCCAGCACAAACATGTGATGATACTGGTGTAAATCCTCCTAAATCATCAATAGTGGCAGTTAGAACATTTAAGTTGCGAAGAGAACAACATTAAATGTACCTTGGGTTGAATGCCATGATGGCTTATGATCTGTGATCCATATTGGAACTCCCTAGGTTTCAAGAACTGCCCATTCTTAAGTTGAGGATATGTTTGGCATCATTGCCTATATATATATATATATATATA
>JAOXJP010211164.1:0-11874 GCA_025762735.1 Platanus orientalis
ATATATATATATATATATATATATATATATATAGAGAGAGAGAGAGAGAGAGAGAGAGAGAGAGAGAGAGAGAGACCTAATATCAACATATAAATAAAATTATTGTTTGCTAAGTAGTTCAGGATGGGCCAGGTTGGGCTTCTGGCTGAACTTGAGTCTGCCCAAACTTGGTCTGAATAAAACTTTGGACCTAAAAGCTGGGTCCAAACTCAGCCCAGTTCTGAATTAGGTTGGCCTAGCCCGATTATTTTTTGGGTCAGATATATCGGTCTTTGGGCCAGCCTGGCCCAATTGACAGCCTTATGGACAACCATTAGCTCAGTCTGAATTGGGCCGCTTGAACTACAATATAAAATATAATTAAATATAAAAATTTCGTGAATAAAAAGTATTTTAACAAAAAAAAATATTTTATTTATAAGCATAATAAGTCCACAAGCTTTGAAGTCGGGCCACCGTTTTAGAATGGACTGAGTTTGGACTCAAACTGAGTTTGGGCCCAAGTATTGTATTTTGAGCTGACCTTTGCCCGACTTAGTTTGACCCAATTTTCAAGCGTAGTAAATGACAAATATAACCCCATGTATTTTAAATTTATATATTTTCATCAGGAATGTATCCATTTACCCAAAAAAGGGTGTGCCCATATCGTTGTGTAGCGCTATATTGGACATAGAAACACATTCCAGTCACATTGAAGAATTTCTCAACAAGACATACATTATATGTAGACCATCATTGCAAAGAGTGTGAAATAAATCAAGGGAAATAACTCACTTGTCATAATAATTGTTAAACATATGTGGTTAGGTATTTGGTTAATTTGAATAACACATGCATTTCATTTCATTTCATTCAACAGAAAAGTATGACGTTTCGCATGACTTCCACTTATATATATATATATATATATGTTGTTTACATTCATTGTAATTCGATAGAGGAGAAGCTAATATATTTCTTTTGAAATGGAGTCGAATCCATTTGAATTTGTGTTCGAAGTGCCTATCACTGTAGAGATGGATATTAAGAGTCTAAACAGCTTAGAAGAGTTAGAACAAGAAATTAAGAAACTATGAGCTCAACGACACGGAAAACTTTCGAGTTCAACTGGAATGGACATAAAGTGGGAGTAAGTGGGCTGTGAACTTTTTTTATTTAATTTATAATGGACCATAAATTTTTCTTTTTTCTTTTTTTTTTAAACATTCTTTAGATAAATAATATGATTATGGTTTTTAATATAAATAACTTCATTTCTAAATCATATAAATGCTTCCACAGATTCATTGAGAATCCATTTTGTCAAATAATAACAAAAAAAATACATTGATAACCCAATTATCAAATGGGCTGTGACCTAACTCTTCTTTAGTCCTGTCCTCAGCCAAATAAAAAAAGAAAAAAATGCACAAGACCAAATGAGCTGAAGTCTGTTTAAGATAAATGCAAGCTCACGCCCTCCTTATAGACTTCTTGACCCAGACAAACCTATAATCAGGACAGGATAGCGTATGGCCAGTTAGCACTTGTAAGAGTTGAAGAATTTGATTTTCAATAGGAAAGTGGTGGGTTAGAGAATTTTGGAGAGATGGTAGAGGAAGATAGGGAGAAGGAGAGAGTGTCCACGTGGCAGCCGTTCTTTACCTTCGTATAATAGATTGATTAATGTAGTCATGCCTACTCGGACCTATTCCAATTTAAGAAAAGCTTGGCCCAACATGGGCCATTTACATCCCTTCTTACTTCATTGTTATTTATTGGGGTTCTTTTATAAAAATCCAAACCCAAGTACCACAGTAGGCGAAGTTGGTGGTATTTAGAGATTGGAAATAGGGGGTTCAACTATGGTTGGGTAACCCATCTCGACATTGGTCTGGATTGGATTGGATTGTGCTTGGGCTGCAAAATGGGAACCTGGCCTAATAGCCATTGTTTCCATTTGGATCACGGGTTACTGAAAACCCTTTTTTACCTCTTGATAAACAAAACAAATGTTCTGTGATGAAAATGTGTCTGTGAACCTATGTGAATAGGCTAGAGGTTGACGCGTGGTCAGTTTGGGTTTAAAAAATGCTCAGTTCAAAAAGTAAAAGTCCAAAAAGAGACACCAAATTCAAAAACATATTATGTGGCAATCTGTGACACGCTCAAGACTTTTTTGTCACAAACAATCATGCCTCCTTGACAAAACTAGCTATGGCAGAATCCATTATTGGTTGTTATCGTGTGTTTTTTTTTTTTTTTTGCAACCCAACAAAACCGAACCCGACTTAATTTGGGCTATGGTAGATTGATGTATAAAGAAGTCAGACTGTGTTAGGGTGGGGGTCAGGCTGGGTTGGGCTTGGGTTAAGAGTTTTAAGCATAGACTTGGGCTAGGTTGGCCCCAACCCAACCCGCCTAAGCTATACCCCTACATGGAAGAGGGAAAGAGGGATGGCGATGGCAATGGGTCTTGTCAATGATTAGGAAAGTTGTTCAATGATTGACTGGACTTGGTGGAAGTTGATTGGATGAAGTATATCTGGATTGAGAAAGGCCAAATCAAGCTTAATCCATTTACTAACCTAATTACAAAATGTAATTCAAGATCCTATAAAAAATTAAAGATAAAAAAACAAAAGCCAATTTAATCCTTACCATCTATTTATCAAGGCAAAAAATGCTAACCAAAGGAAAAATAAAATAAAGTTTAGGCTTTGGTGAGTTTTTTGTAGGGTGAAGAGGTTTCATCCTTTTTCAGAAGCTTGATTTAAAAAAATAAAAGCCAACTTAACCCTGACCATTTTTATCAAGGCAAAACATGACCGAAGGAAAAATAAAATACCCTTTAGGCTTTAGTCAGTTTGTTGTGCTGTTATGAGGTTCCATCCTTGTTTAGAAGCCTTAATCTCTGGCTTTGGCAAGTAAGTGTAGTCTACCATAAAACATTTTTATTATTCTATGCATCCATTATAACTTGTCATAATTTCTTCTAGGAAATTTCAATTCACTTATCATTTATCGTATTGAAAAATAGATTCATAAATATTTTCAAATATATATTATTTGTAAAGTGATTTGTACGGGATCGATAAATATTGATTTATGAAGTTGTATCATCTGTCTGCAACATTTTCAGAAATTGTCATGTCTTTAATCCTTTTTTTCTTAATTAGCAAATTGTCTTTAACTTTTTCATTTGGTATCTATTTCATTAGTCGTTTATTCCGTAGGATTTTAGACTTCCATATCTATCCAAATATATATGTTCATTCATAGATTATTTTTACATTTTTGTTAGTGTTTTTCTAAAGTTATTCTAACATTTAGATCAACATATGTGCATTTAAGTAATTCTATATGTGTATATAACTTATGTGATATGTGTTAACATTATAAGTATGACACGTGTACAATAATATATATATGTCATGGTACGGGGTGTTATATTTCATCCTCAAAATATGTGTTACCACTCAAAAAATTCTGATAAAAAATGTAATTAAATATATTTGAATTAGTTTATTAATTTCTTTAAGTAAACAAGTAGAAATATAATTAATGATCTTATTTTTTTTAAAATTTATAGATATTCAAATTCAGATATGATATTTGATTAAGTAAACAAATACAAATACGGATCCAGCTATATCCGCTTTGAATTAGCTCCATACAGTTACAGCCCTAGTAATGGTTACCTGACTCGGCCAAGTTATTATTTTTGTATGTTCATGATAAGATTGGGCATGGAATGAAAAAAGCGCCATAAAATATAGCCTTAATTCTTATCTATCGATGCCAATCTTTTTCTTCTTCTTTTACATTGTTTTCTTATCATGGAATTAAATTATATAAAAAAAATATTTTCTTGACCATTACTTTAAACTATCTTTTCCCTAATTCACTATCATCAAATCTCGACTTCCAGGGTTTCATCCATCTTACAGAAAGATAAAAAATAAAAAATAATTAAAAAAGAAAAGTCATTTCCTTTGTAGATGGATCTAAACTAAGACAACTACAGCTTTAATAGTAGCAAAATTTATTTATTACTATGACAAATGTTATCCAATAATTCTCCAAGGGAGAGGTCAGAGTTTCAAATCCCATAAACAACAATTCCACAAAGGATTGCGACATTGTGTTGGCGTCTGCCATCAATGGTGGTAGTGTGGGTTGCCAATGTGATAGCAGGTCAGTGTGGGCCTACCTGAAACAAATTATATATGTACACCTAGAATATCAAGGCATCAACAATTACATAAAGGGGACTGCCCTTTCCCGTGATCGCTCATTGACTAAGCAATATTAAGAAGGGAATAAATGTTCTATCCAAATTTGTATGTTCTGCTGTGTCCTCACACCATTGGATGACACGTGATGGGTTTTTGATTTGTGCTTCTTTTTAATATGGAGAAAATGCTCATTTGAACACTTTTGTATTGTTTTATCCTTCTACTCCCCAATTTAATGGGTACATATTTTTTCATTTGAAAATTGTTTTTATGGTTTTAAGATTTTAACCCTATGTTCCCAACCATTTTGTGTAGGGCATATAAATTTCTGGACAGAACATTTGTTTCCAATTAAAAATCAAGGTAGCCTTGGGGTTTAGCTTAGGACTTTTTAAGGGTCAGTCCATGGATGAGTATGATTCCTTGGCATTGCTTTAGCCTTTATAATATCTTATATGGGCACCTATTGCATAGGCAAAGCAAGTAATCCAATAATTAACTAATTAATCCTACTCTATGTACTAGGTTCTCTGGGCAAATACCAAGTCATAGACTACGAACATGCTTACATGCCAAACCTACATTGAATTAGTGGTTATAGACTAGATTGTGCGTATAGACTAATAGCTTGCTAATCATAAATTAATCAATAATTCGTAGTCCAACTTTCACTAAGTTTCCCACTTACCGGTGACAATGGGCTAGAACACGCCAAATCGGTTGCAATAGTCGTTTCAAGAGATGGCTAACTTAACATCATCCAAATTAAACCAGGTTTGGATTAGCAAGCCAAAATGTGGAAAACTAAATAGTTTCGGTTGTGTCCATTCACTAATAGACTGTTTGGCAGCTACCTGTAATATAATCATTTCATTTGAATTTTTCAAGGCATTTGTAACCATGAGGAGATGGTTTGTAATGAACTCATTCAAATTTATACTGATTTGTTAGTTACAAATAGAAATGAAGTCATCTTAGGTTTCTCTATAAAATGAAGTGATTAATGTAGTCAAACACAAATTGATGCAAATTTGAATGAGTTCATTACAAACTAATCCGTTGTGATTACAAAAGTCTGTGAAACTCAAATGAAATGATTACATTACAGGTGGCTGCCAAACACAGCCTAACAAACTGGGTTGGGTACCATCAAATTCGATCGGGACGAGGATCAAACCAAGTGGGTACCTGCAGTCATGGTACATACCTATCCTTGATTAGTAGGGTTTCAATTGATAATCAAGTTGAGTTCCTGTTCTTACATTTATAATGAATTAGGAATGAGCAAATGAGTTATAGAAAAAAAGAATGAAACAGCTATCTTTAATGATATTTTGCAATTTTCTCCTTTTTAATGATCATGAATTGGTAATACAACTCGGATCTGGATCTGGATCTGAGTATGGATATTATGCTCGGACCCCGACCCATTTCAACCCATAATTGCCACTCCTAAGTCCTAGGAAGCAGACGAGGAATTGGGTCTCAGTTTCTTCTGAAAAACAAAACGAGACCAAAAAAGTATCAAAAGTGAAAGAAGAAAAAGGAGAGAAGTGCCTAACTCGGTGCCCAACTCTCAGTGACGTGGGTGTCCCTCGCAGGCACAAAAAGTGGCAGCACGTTTTTTACCGGCTTCCTAGTTCATACAAGACCCCACTAACATCCTTCCCTTTTCTGCAATTCTTGCTTTCCTTTTCCATTTATACACAACAAAATCCATCTATGAACTATTAATCTTAGGTAGCGTTTGGGTAAACTTATAAATGACTTATAACTTATTTTATAAGTTACTTATTTATATTTATAAGGGTCAGGCAGTCAAAATTTCTGCACAAGTCAATGACTCAACTTATCTGAAAAGTTGTTAGATCCCAATTTAAAAATAAGTTGATTCTCTAATCTCTCTCCTACTTATGACTTACTTAAGTAACTTTTAAATTTGCAAATCAAACACAAAAACATAAAAACTTACGACTTCTAGAGTACTAGAAGTCAGAAGTTGTAAATAAGTTTACCCAAATGCTACCTTAGTAAAAATACTTGATTTTTGATAGACGATCCTCTGTCAATACTAGTTGTTCTTGTGTTGCTCTGAACATAGAATGGTGCCTAGCGAAAATAAAGATAATAAAGTCACTTAGGACAAGGTTGGTAAAATAAAATAATATCATTGCCCCTAAAACTAATTTCATTACATGTGAATATGTGGCGAGAATTGAGAACAACACAAAAAGTAATATAGGATCCTGAATTATTTCAAGTCATTTTCTTTTTATGTTATAATAAAAAAAAAGGTCTTATTTAACTGTTCGTAAATTACACATATGTATGCTAAAATTTTGGTTAATGATGATAATATATAAAGGCCAAAATACCCTAATAAGGATGGCCCCTTATTGATGAAGGCTTGTTTTGATATATTTTCAAACTAATGTCCCACCTAAGATATATCATAGGGAGGAGCTTGAGAATTGTGTTTATGAGGCACATCTTGCACATAATGAAAATTTATGTGACCTTTTGATTACGTCTTTAATTTTTTTACCATGTTTGATCATAAAACAATCTTAGCCAGTTTGAGTCAGATACAAGAATCCTATTCTGTCATTCCACTCTATTTAAGATCATATCTGCAATTAAATGATTAAATGGTTTTAATGGAGTTTAGATGTTGTTCATTCTGCTTATGACCTGGTAAGACTTGTCTGCAATTTAAATGCACGATCTAGCATCAAAAGATGTGCACAACCTATGCATAACCATTTTTCAATGTCAAACCGTGCACTTTGATTGTGCACAGGTCATAAGCAGACCGGACAGGATCCTTTTGTGTTTGAATGTGTTTTGCTAAATGATCAGTTGCAGCAAATGTTGCTGTAGTTTTTAAGTAGCATGAGGAAAAAGAATACAAAAAAACAAAAAACTCAATGTTAAAAGACAAAACAACCCATGTTAAAAAGGTAAAATACCCATGCTTTTTTGCTGTGCCACTTAAAAGCTACACCAAATTTGCTGCAGTTGATCACATCTCGTGTGTTTTTATGCTGGTTGTCAGCCTGACGCAATCCTCTTCCATAAATTTTAGTTCTTTTTAAACATAGTATGAAAGATAAATATCTTACTTGAACGCCATGCCTCCTGGAGCACTAAAAATTAGGTGAGAACGAATCTTGTGAGAACTGTGAAAATGGCATCAGGGTACGGACACATCAGCGCCAAAAAGTGATAAGTGCCCCCCAAAAAGTGTTAATCACTTTTCAGTACTGATGTGTCAGCCCCTTTGGTGCCATTTTCACGGTTCTCTCGATATTCATTCTCACATAATCTAAGCCCCTCCTGGAGTATTTACATAGGTTTGTACGGTCGATGTAGGACAGCATTTGAAATTCAAAAATTTCCGCACTAAACTACAAAGAAGAGAGATGAGAAATTTTTGTCTGATTGTTTTGAATTGAATAGGAAAGGATAGAAAAGAAAAAGACATATACAAGAAAACAGAATAAAAAAATAATTTCTTTTTACTCTTTTTCTATGACTGTTTGGTTGCTAGATTAAAAGAAAAGGAAAAGCTTTTGTGTTATGATTTATTTTCATATAAGAGTTGTGTGAAAATACCTCGAAGTAAATTAATCGAATACCATCAACTGAAGGATGAATCCTTGCAAGGCCATGCACATATACATAGCATGAACCCTAGCAATTATATACCTAACATTCTAATTGTCTTAAGTTCAAACTCCTCTATGGTCATCATGATCGGGCCTATAGCAGCTCAATACATGGTTCTTTCACCCGCCTAATATGATATTCAAACTTTAACCAAATCAAACTCTTGTTATGAGCTCAGAAAGGCCTTTTGGGCAATTTGCTATCAACCCAATTACTTAATTACTATTAATATAAGACTCGGTTCATTTTTTATTCAAGCAAATGACTTTTTTTTTTTGTAAGGCCACCAGCTACTGCCACATAGGAAGAGCCCCACTAACATGACCTCGTATCCTCTGTGCTGCCCCCCCTTGTGTGACGCCGTGGGCCAAGTCACAAGGGGGGTATCATTTCACTTTTGGGGGGTGATGTGACATCCCAAAAAGTGAAACTATACCTCCCCTCTGTCTCGGCTCACGATGTCGCACAAGGGGGGGCAGCGCAAATGATACTCCCCCCACTACCACCATGAGGGGCAAGCATCAACCAAATCCATGTGGGATGCTGTCTTGGAGACTTGAAACCTGACCTCTCCCTTGAGAGACCATACCACAACTATCTCTAGCATGAATTGACTTGATTCACTAATAACTTGTTTGGCAGCCACTTGTACTGTCATTTCATTTTAAATTCTCAAAGCATATATAGCCATGAGATGATCTATCGAACTCTTTCAAATTTATAGTGATCCGTTAATTAAAAGTAGAAATGAAGTCATCTTAGGTTTTTCTATAAAATGAAATGACTTATGTTATCAAGCACAAATCACTGCAAATCTGTATGAGTTCATTAAGATCCATCCCTTTTTAGTTACATATGCCTTGAGAAACTCAAATTAAAAGATTTCATTACATGTGACTGCCAAACCCAACCTAATTGGATTACTCTTTAAATTCAACAAAACATGCCTACTATTGGATGAAAAACCAAATAGGACTTGGTCCTGTGTGACCAAAAATTATTTGTGACCCTCTATGACCATGCCATAAGGTGATGGCATTTAGTGTGTATGGATTAAAAGTGTTTAGTTTAAAAGTAGTACCAAAAAGAGGCACAATATCCTCTGCGATGCCCCATGAGGCAAGACACAAGGGGGTGGGACCTATTCACTTTTGGGGGTCCACGTGTCTTGCCTCATGGGGCGTCCCAGAGGATATCAACCCTCAAAAAGAGGTTTCAAATTTAAAAATACATCATGTGACATGGTCACAGAGGGTCACAAACACTTCTGGGTCAGACAATCAATCTAAAAACCAAAATGATTAACTAGCTTGTGGGGTATACGGTTGCGATTTGGTACAACCACCCCTGTGTGACCTAGGTCAGTATGGCTTATGGGTGGACACATCAACACCGAAAAAGTGATTTACACTTTTTGGCGGATGCTTTTCACTTTTTGGTGTTGATGTGTTGGCTCCTTATGCCATACTCAACGGACCTAAGATGTTCATACCTAATCCTTTGGGGATTTATGAGACTCTGATTTAAAGATTGGTATAGAATATTTGAGGTCACAAAAATAGGGCAGTAACATCGTAATTTCTCACTCTCGACCAAAATGACAGTGGCAGTTATCGTCATTGTTGAGAAAACAGTGTCTTAAAGAATTTCAAAATTTTGATAGGGCAATGTAAAATAAGATCATAGAATGTTTAAGAAGAAATCAATGGTAGATTAAGGAAATCATAGAACTTAAAAACTGATTTATTAATAATAATCTCACACGTAACGGACTTTGGGCAGTTCTCTCCTTTTCATGGTTGTCGATATTTTTATGAAGAGGGTAATTAGTAGAGAAAAAGCATAGGAAGAAAGAAAGGGAGGGGAAGGAAGAGACAGTCTGTGCAGTGCACATTTCTCGAGCAAAACTGGGATTTATATGTACCCATCAATCACTGTAACGGCTATTTTGGACGAGGAGTTGACTTGATTCCGTCTTTCTTCTTCTTCATCGTCGAATTATAGATTCAACAAATGGATTTCAGCAATGATATGTGAGTTTGAAATTGATTTTCTGTTCTGGGTTTTTTTCTTCCTGGGTGGGAATGTGGATTTAGATGGTTGAAACGATGGTTGTAAGTAATGGATTTGTTTGATTTTTGCAAGATCTTTGATGGAAAATGAATATGTGGTTGTGGGTTCTGATTCGATTCATGGTTTGATGGGCTCTTTTTTTTTTTTTTTTCATTTTTGTGTCTGGAGCTCACATCTCTTTGTGATTTCTGAGTTTCTGATGTTCTTCTCTGTTTGGTGTTTGTATCTGTTTAAAGAAGCTAGATCTACGGATATTATCTTTCTTCATCTTTTATTTTTCCTAGTTAGAAGAACTGTTTACTCTTGTTATTATCTTAGTTAAGGCTGTTTCATTTGGTTACTGTTATGTCATTTGTAGTCTGCATTTTGTTTGTATATTTATTTATTTTTGGGTTCCCTTTTGCTTAATTCCTTGAAGATTGTGGAATTGTTACTATAAAATGTGGCATAGAATCTAATTTCAGGCAATTCTTTCACATTGGATCCAACTACAGCTTGATTCTTTGTGCCATTTACCTGGGTTATTTCCACTTTTTAACATTTTAGCATTTCTTGCTTCAAATCCAATTTTTTGATTTGGAATATCCTCTTTTTTCCCCTTCTCTGAAATGGTTAGTGGTGAGCCTTGGGAATGGCAAGATGAGGAGTATTGTCTTCAAAAGGGTTCCCATCTTGGTAAGTCCTTTCTGTGGTTCTTTTTCTATTAGTAAAAGACACATTGAAGAAAATATCTTGATGTTGAATATTTCTTTTGGTTGGGACAGACGTGTCTCACTGTCTATGGGATGAATTAAAGCAGAATGAAGAAGATCTCTCATACATGTTTGAGGTGACAACCCCAATTAAGGCTTGTGGGGATTTAGCCTATCACATTACTGACAGTGGGAGTGGGTTCCTTTTTCCTATTTTCTGCAATGTTTCTTGCTTTTAGTTGTAAGTGGAATTGCAACATTTTAATTTGAAAGAGTGAGTTCCAGAAAACATGACCAAAGAACTGGAAGGGTGTAGACAAGTTAAGAGGCGGCGGATGCTACAGTTCGACACAGATGTTATAGATCCCTACCTTTGCAATGAGCAGATCCCTTCTACATTCATAGAATCAAAGGTTGGTGGAATTTCACCATTCTCTTGAGGAAATTGCATCATCTACGCAATGGGTTTGAAATGTAACATATTATGTCATTTCCACTGATAATACCAGGAAAAACATTGTATGTTGTTATTCAACCATGAATAATCAATCTATTGTGGATACGCCTTGTCTTTTATAAACATCATATTGGTTATGTGGTCTTTGTTTATAATTTTTTCATTATATACCAAAGGTAGTCCTAATATGTATTTTTTTTGGGGTGGCCAATGCATGTGCTAAAACTGATGTTTTTATCATTACGTGTTAGATGGGTATCGAGTGCTGTGGGTGACAGGAACTCTCTTTTGGCCTCCTTGTCAAGTTATGGGATTTATGTGTTGCATTTTGTGTTCAGGATAGGGAGTACTCAATTGAAGAAGCTTTACCTGAGATATCAGAGTGGGTTTCAGAACTAACAGGTTTTTTCCTTGCCAAAACTTTTCTGTTCTCAAATTAGTATTTAGTTATAAATCTTAATAGTCACTGTTCTGATTTATTTTTTTATTTATGTTAGAAGATATTTCTGCCTCTGGTAATGACGGCCTCAGTCAGGCTTCTGACAGGTGTCTTGCCAATTGCTTTAATGGTGCTGAGATGCATTTTGGCTCAGATGATATGTATGCTTCTTTGAACTTTAAAATTTCTATTCAGTCATTTGTGCACCTTGAATTGATTGTTTTGATGCATGGGTCTCAGGAATGTGTCTGGTGTCTCTGCTGATCAAGTTGATATTTCAGGTGCATTCTTTTTTCACAGGCAATGATTCAATGATAGTGTCGG
>JAOXJP010211175.1:0-11874 GCA_025762735.1 Platanus orientalis
GCCACTTTGTGCAAAGAAGCCAAAGGTTAGGTCTGTTTCTGGTCCACCCCTCCCAGCACCCCGTAGTTACAGGACCAGCACTGGGTAATGACCTTTATACATTATCTTTAATGTGACCAGGAAATCAAATTGCTATAGGCTAGCCACAATAAAGCGAAAAAAAATTGACCCTACAGGGAATCAATATAGTTTCGCCCATTTTTGCCTGAACTACTTCATTCCTGCTTCCTATTTCCTACACTTGTTTCTCACATCATGCATATAACTGAGGCAACAAAAGCTCTAAACTGTTGTTTCATACGTCACTTCATTGCATCATCTTATCCTAACAGCAAGGTTTCACAACCAAATGTATTCATGCTATAATCCATAATGCATGTTCAAATGCAATGGAACATGAGAAAGTAGCACCCTGGGGATTTTATGGATATTAAACAAGTTCCATTTATTTAATAAATACTAGCTGCGGCAGAGACATAACCGCTTCTGATACGAAGGTCTACACATGCTGATATACTTGGTAGAACAAAATCTTAAATTACCTTTTTCCTAATTTTCAGATCTACTTATATTTATATATTACATGTATGCAACTATATATACACATATATGTCTACTTTGTCTGAGTCTTAATGTAATATAGGGTGTAAGAACATTTGTTTTACCCAAGTATGTGCATGCCACAGTACATAAATATAGTATTATATTTTAAACTATGTGATTAGAAAAATAATGATAATAAAATAATACATAAATATGAATTACTAGTAAACAACCAAATTGTGCGAATAGTTCTAAGTGTTCTTCGCTTTCTTATCAAAAAGTGGTTATTTCTTCTTATAAGGGAAATGTATCAAGAGAAGAACTTGTATGGTAAATTAAATGTTTTTGAGACCATAGCACCTCCAGTTCCAGGTCGTATTAACCAGAATTTTCTTAAATGCATCAAGAGAAGGACTTTGGTATCAAGTGTGTATCCGCAGATAGCAAAAACCCCATTTTGTATGTGTTATTGGGCCCAGTGGGGGAAAGTGGCTCAGCTAGAGCCAAGGCACTGGCCTCTATTGCTGGAGCTTAGGTTCGTTCAACCTCAGCTTTGAATTAGTAGTGATAAAAAATGACAAGTAATGTCACAAGGTGGGCCCATCAGCTCATCACAGGTCCATGGTATAGGTAACGTGCGAAGAGAGCCTCATGCCTTGGCTTTCTAGTTGAGCATCTCAATCTTATGAATCCCTTGGCCAGCTAGCATTTTGAAGAATGATGTGGCTGAATGCATAGTGGGGTTCTGAGTAACTTTTTATTAATGTCCTTGTATCCCCTACCTCTTTTTTTTTTGGTTACTGAATCTTTCTGGTAATCTTTTCTCCTGTGTTAATGCATTTCAATATTACCAATCTATTAATTTTAATAATATTATAATAAACTCCTTGTTGACCATCAAATTCTCAATCTAGTAAATTGTCTGATGTGAGATATTGTAACACATACAACTAGTCGTGGGTAATGTATATAGTGTTATATTTTTTTAAAAACATTTAACTTTAAAGCAAATTAAATATTTAGAAAGAAGTTAATATCAGAATATATAAAGCTGCTTATGTGTTGAGGTGATAATTATTTTATAATAAAATTAAAAATCACAATATATAAAATGGAAAAATTTATCAATTAAGGAATTGCTAATTTTTAACATTTTATGGTATGGGTTCAAAAAAGACTTGAAAAACAAAATCTTTAGTTGCTTAATCTAAGTGAGACCAAGCATATATTATAGAAGGTAGGAAAATTGAATTAACACGCCTATTAAAATTAAAATTTTCCAAAGCTAAAAAATCTATAGTAGACCAAACTCCATTTTTTTCTAAACAACCATATTCGTCATCAATTGGGAATCAGTCTTATAGGTAGTCAATCTTTGGGCATTTATTTGGTAACCAAAGTATAGTAAATCACATTGAATGGTTGTAAATGTTGTCAATACCAAATGTAAAAAATTTCTTTCTAATTAATCAAAATTTTACTGGGGCAAAACTTATACTAACATTAGTGATTCTATCATATGGTTCCATTTTGAGGCTAGTAACACATAGGGCATTGTGTAGGTAAATCAATAGAGATTTATTTTGTCTGAGCTAATTAACCACTTTATTTGTATTCTTAATAATAATTTAATAACGCTTTTATTATTATTATTATTTTGAAAAAGAGCAATAACCCTTTACTTGCTTAATAACAACTTTCACATAAGCTTAAAAAAACTTAGAGAAGTCGGAATAGTCCCTTAGAGAATTAAGAACAAAATGACACATGGTACTTAAAAAAAGAAAAAGACTTTGAAAAGAGAAAATTCAAGAGGATTTTGTAATCAATTGAAGTCTTTCTAAAAAGGTTTTAAAGAAGTGCCACATGGCACTTGCCATTTTACATTGGAAGAGCGTAAAAAAAAAAAAAAAAAAAAAAAAAAAAAAAAAAAAAAAAAAACCTAAAATTAATGGGGGAGAATAAATTAGAGGAAGCTGAAGAGATTTTAGGAGAAGAGAGGGAAGTGTGAGAGAATATTTGATTTTTTTTTTTAAAGGAAGTTTGTTGGGAATAAAAATGGAAAGATAATTTAGGTAATATGAGAAGAAGATGGAGAGATTTAAGAAGAGAATATGATATATATGGTATATATATAAAAGAGAAAAGGTTTAAAAGAAATAAGTTTTTACATCAAATGCATCTCTTACTGTTAAAACCAAAAAAATAAATAAATAATAAAATTATTATTATTATTCTTATTGCTAAAATGAGCCACACCTTTTAGGTGCATGTTAGCAACTCATTTTAGAAGTTTTGAAACTGTTGCACGTTGCCTCATAGTCTTGTTTGAACGTGGTAGTTATTGAAACTTCCAACAACAAAAAAACATGGGAAGGAGTTAGTGACGGTTCAAGGTGACCTCTACCCTCTATTTAAACCCATCCAAAGAAGAAAAAATACACATAGAGACAAGAGGAGGAGAATACACAATTAAAAAAGAAATGGGAGATCGCACTGTTTAAAGAAAAAAAGAAGTAACGTGAATAGAGAATAGAGAAGAAGATTGAAGTTCTTTGAGGAGGCAATACCAACAATCTATAGGTATAACTTTCTTACCGATATTTTCCTATTTATTCTTGATTTTCTTTTCTTCTCTCTCTCTCTCTCTCTCTCTCTATATATATATATATATATGTTGTTTTGTATCTTCCAACACTCAATTGAAAGGTTCCATGAGAACTAATATCTGGGTTTGTCGCCAACCATGTTTGTATCTGTCAACACCTGATTGAAAAGGTTCCCTGAGAACCAATATTTGGGTTTGTCGCCAACTGTGTTGGTATAACTCCCAACTTCAATGAGTAAACTCAAATAAGTTTACTCCCGTTGCACTGCAAAACTCTAGAAATACATTGCACCTAGTTTCTCTTTCAATGATATATGTAAAAAAAGAAAAAAAGGAACACTGTTGTGTTTCTGTGAAAGAGGAAACTCCAATCTATATAATATGTAAGGAATCCTAAACCAACTAGGAAACATCCGTTTGTTGACCCATAAAATTGTTCCTATTTGTCTCTTGAAAATACAAGAGGATAAGTAGGGAAAGAAAACTTAAAAAAATAAAAAGAATCCTTCTTGATCCACTACATATCATTATTAAACGAGAGCAGTGTAGATCACCATCATAACAAGATCTCTTCTCACCTTATCAACAAAGAGAGGCATGAAGTACAGTGGTGGTCGGTTACAATGGTCAGTTCTTCTCCATCATGCTGTAAAATAAAATAATGGCTATAAAGGTATGGTTTATAATCTAACAAGACCCTCTACGGGTTTGAAGGTTAGAGTTCTCTGAATTCAAGTATTCAGTTTGAAAACGGAGTAAGTCCAACTCTATCATTGGCATTTGCTTAAACCAAATATCGTAAGTTTAGATTCAATATCAACTGTCTATTTGGTCACTAATACACCTAAGATTCTTTGTCACATGATAGTGTAATTTTCATCAAATACATGCCATAAGCTAGGGGGTGCACCCAGCCATCTAACATATAATCTAACCGTTCCTATCATCTCTTTAAAATAAAAAAGCATTTTTTATTGTTTAGTGGGGACCACTATGTTGGTGGTGGAGGTCTTGACATCCCTTGTAAACATAAATAGACGGTTTTGGGTATGCTTTCATTAATATACACCAGCCACTACCTAGGACCCAATCAAATGATCCATCCAACGGTCAGCAAAGATCTATGGGTGGCATTTCGTATTGGTGGGTCAAATTGGTGTCGGGTCGAGATAAGGGTATTGGTCTACATAAATCAATCCGGACCTACTCTATTTAACCATGTTGAAGTGAGTCAACTCGCTTTTACCCAAAACACCTTTACAGCCAACCTTAAACCGCTTATTTCATACTGGATTCGCATCAGGTTTGTTGGTTTCGTGGTAGTCTATACTAGTGGTCAGGTTCATGCCAAGTTAAGAGCATATGGCTATATGATTTAACCTAAACCCAATCTATGTATTAATCATGTTAAAACAGGTAAACCCGTTTGACCTGAGACATGTTTATGGTTAATATAACTCACTTTATTTTGTAATGGATTCACATCAGGTTCACTAGTTATATGCAATAATACATTCTAGTGGTTCAAATTCGTGTTGTGACGAGTTAGGGGCATATAATTGTATGGTTCAACCCAAATCCAAACCATTTATTAATTGTGTTAATGAGGTTCAACCCGTTTCGACTCGAATCCTAACCCAATCATTTCATGTTGGGTTCGTGTCAGGTCCATGGGTTGTGTCAAACATTGTCACCCTACTTAGCCCATTACATCATCTTATCCAAATTAAAAGGCCCTTAATTTTTCTCATTAGTTCCGACCCATTTATGATAAGTAAATTGGCGATTCTAATTGTAAAGTCAAGCCTAAAATTTTAAATCTCTAATCCAGTGATTTTCAAAGAAACCCCTTCAATATATATTTGGGGCTTTATACAAGATCAATGGTTCACATAGGACGTTTAAATACCAAGGCTTGTGGGCTGGACTCATTAATGGGCTTAAAGCTACAATTGCTACCTACAACGCATATACTCTCATCTAAAGCGTAGTTAGGTACCCATCATAGGATGAACACAAGATTTTCAATAAATAAATTAATAAAGTAAAGTAATGATCTATATTTCTAGTGTCTAAATTAGACTACAAGTCCATTAACGGCCTCTGTGGTCATCAGCATATGGGATCAAGGCCGGACTGGATTCTATAATCAATTAAAGGGAAATATTCTTTGCAATCTGATTTGTTATATGTATCAACCAAATTGCATACATAAAGTTCAAAATGAATGAAGGTCTCTTGTAGATCTATTAATGCAATTAAATTTTATGTATTGTGTCAAATAATGGGATTCCTATGTAGTAGCCTACCTAAGTCAAGAAAACTCTCTACCTCGGAATGGGATCAAAGCCCATAATAATATATGACCAGTCTAATAATTCAAGGACCATGCCATGAGCTAATGTCCCTAAGCTGATCAATAATTAAATACAAAACCATCAATGCCTTTTTGAGGCTATCAAAGTATAACGAGTTTCATGGGTTTTAAAGTTCAAATAAATCCAATAAGTCGGGTCTATAAATGGGTTGGATATAATCCAAAAATCTTTAATGGTCCCTTGTAGACCCTTTAGTATTAATGATTCTCATTGGATATGTGATAAATCAATAATGGTTTATATACCTAATCAAGCCCAATAAATTCTATCTATAGGAATAGGCTTATAGCTCATATCGCCTTATACTTATTCCAATGATTTAAAAATGTGCAATGTGCTTTAAAAGGCTCTAAGACCATAAATAATTAATGCTTAATGGTGGATATAATGGAGAAACATGTTCGCAAATGACGACATAATTAATTCGACAGAAACATGTTGAATGCATGATTGATGTAAACTTGTAATATTTTTTTATTTCTTTGTTAGATTCAAACGGTTTTTCTCTTGTAAATAAGGGATGTAATTAAGAAATATTGTTGCATCTTGGATGGGTCTCTACCACACAATAAAAGCTTATTTCTATAAGTGAATTATGCATGTGTGATCTATTGTCATTTTTCACACGAACACTTACTTCAGCTCAAAATGTTAAAGTCATTTCGTATTCTCAAATTCCTAATCCACACACAATCACATCTTCTTCAAAAGGACCATCTTCCTCAAAAGTTCAGGAATTTTTGCCAAATTTTACTGAAAAGCTAAACATTGATCCTCCTGAAAGAACCCCCTTGTTAATCATATTCTTCAAAAGATTCTTCAAGAATTAATTTTTTTCCTGAAAAACTTGTCATCGTGCTCTATTTCGCACTCATCTGAGCATCAGTTGGCAATGTCTCTTTAGGCAATGAAAATGATGACTTTTTTACACAGGTCGACCCTGATGAAGTCATTTCTACAAACGTCTTTCCTACCTTAGTTGACTCAATGCTGCAAGGCTGAGAAGGTGAAGACAGTTAAAAGAAGAAAAACAACAAAAAAAAAAGTGAGCAACAGAGGATCCCTCATCCATCAGTCAACTGATTTCGCGAGCAGGGAAACATTCTTCCATATACCACAACTTTCATGTCTGAAGTGCAAGCTTTGATAATTGTGTTGTGCCAATCTAAGAACCATTAATGAGTATTGAAGGGGTTCATACTTGAAATGGAGTACCTCAGTTTGGGCGGGACTTCATGGACTGAGTTTGAATTAGTATGCTTTTGGTCCATCATGAATTGGTGACAAAAATTTAATCATGGGTTTCATTGTATTCATGGTTTCTAAAGATTGAGGGGTTTCAATTAAGATATAGACTAGGGTCTTTCAATGTGCTGGATCATGCCAGAGTTCAACTAGTGCTCTGCGTCAGGGGATAAGATTCAAGCCCAAGCCCAATTTGAAAACCGTCTAAGATGATTACTGCACACAAAACGGAAAAAAAATGAAGTACAAATACCACTGCAACATATGGTCTAAGAATTCCTAATTGATTGTATAATCAGGTGCTTGATAGTCCATGATATGTCCTATCCATCGCTTGTCATCCCTCCTGAAAAGATGAATGGGCCCAACTGTTGGGTGGTTCTTACGCAAGTGATTAACTAGACGAAAGTTAAGCTTAAACCATTGACCCTATGTGCTTATTATATTTTTTAACGGTCACAAAAGATTTCCTTTAGGCCCAGTCTAGTTGCGACGAAAAGGTTTTCTCAAGACAAAATTTTCTTGGAAATTCGTTTTTAAGCTGTCTGGTTGCCATGAAAAGTTGGTTTTCACATACTTTTCTCATGGTTTTTTTCTTTCCTTTTCTTGTGGGATTTTCTTTTCTTTTCCTTTCTATACAATTCAAGGCAACCAGACTGGGCCTTAGAGCTGGGCCTAAATTGTCACTTGTTAGCTCAAAGTTGACCTTAGTGTGTTGATCAACAGATGGTGGTTCAGCCCAGTCTGAACCTGGCTAACTGCATGCACCCTAGGATGTTCATAGCCAGTTTGTCCAGTGAGCTCTAATCCTAGGGCTGTTAATGAGCTGAGCTAGCTTGAAGCTCGGCTGGTCATGAGCCGAGCCTGAGCCTTGTTTTAAGCTCAGAGAGCCGAGCTTGGGCTTTAATTTAAGCTATTTTCCTAAGTGAACCTGAGCCCAGCAGCTTCACTAAGCTCAACTCACTAAAAGCTTGACTAATTAAAAGCTCAGCTTTGTTAAGAAATCTCTAAATATATATATATATATATATATATATATATATATATATATATATAAGAGCAGTCCTAGTGCATGAGGCTCCTGTCACTTGGGGTCTAGGGAGGGCCCCGCAAGCAGAGAGGCTGTTTCCGTGACTCAAACCCGTGATGCTGAGGTCACAATGGAACAACTTTACCGATGAGCCAAGGCCCGCCCTCATATATATAAGGGCAGTCCTAGTGCATGAGGCTCCTGCCACTGTGGGGTCTGGGGAGGGCCCTGCAAGCAGAGAAGCTATTTCCGTGACTCGAACCCGTGATGCTAAGGTCATAATGGAACAACTTTACCGATGAGCCAAGGCCCGCCCTCATATATATATATAGTCTAAATAACAATGCTCAAACAAGAGAAATTGGGCTAATGGGCCATTAGGATATTGGGCCTGTATTTTTTCTTTTTGTTGGTTGACTGAGCCTACATTTCTGAACCTGAGCCAGGCCTGAACTCGGCAGCTCAAACTTGTCATGAGCCTGAGCTGAGCCTGTGTTCTGTCTTCATGTGGTGAGCCCAAACTGAGCTGGGCAAAACTCGGCTCACCTCAGCTCATTAACACTCCTATCTAATCCATTGAACTCACACCTTACTTTTCCATATCTGTAATAAATTTGAGCTCATCTTCAGACTGCGTATCCGAAGTCTCTTTCCTATAACAGAAAAGAAAAATAAATGCATCCTTATGACACATATTAAGGTCATTTAATGTCTTCCTATTGTAAAATGTATAAATAAGCACCTTCAGACTACGTATCCGAAGTCTCTTTCCTATAAAAGAAAAGAAAAATAAATGCATCCTTATGACACATATTAAGCTCATTTAATGTCTTCCTACTGTAAAATGTATAAATAAGCACCATTGTTGGAGAATCAAAGGCGTCGACTGACTCCATGGGTAAGAGAATTGTGAGGGAAGTCATGTTACTTGTGCTTGCAGCGTTTACTTTCATGTTGAGCCTTCATGGAGTTGAAGGAAAAGGAAATATATCAAGAGAAGAAGACTTAGAGTTGGAGAAACAAGTCAAGCTTCTAAATAAGGGAGTCGTAAAGATCATTAAGGTATTATAATTTTTTTTTTCTATTTTCTGAAACTGATTATATATTGAATTTCTAGGTATGTCGTTTATTTCACTGCCCAATATGACCATCACTATTTGAACCTTATATATAATGTTCATGTCCACGTGAGTTATGTACCCATCTCTCTATTAGAAGCTTTCCCTTGTAACACTAGTTGCAGAGGCTTTGAGTTTTCAAAAAAAAAAAAAAAAAACAGTGGTTTTCCCTTTGCCATGCAGCAGGGTAAACTTACAACATTAACTTTACTTCTTTGATAAAGAAAATTAATTCCTTATTTCAGTTTTGCGGACTAGATTTCTACTCATTGGAAGAAATGAGATTCATCCTCAAATGAGTTATAAAAGTATGTTCTTTTTAATTATAAAATTAGGTTTTATTTATAGTGAAAACTGTTGAAAATAATTTATAAAAGGAAACCTGAATATATAAGAGAGAGAGAGAGAGAGAGAGGAGTGGCGACCAAGCCAACTCCCACTTTCTTTTTTTAGAGGATACATGTGGGAATGGGTTGCCACACTCCCCTCCCTCTATCGCACCTCTACATATATCACATAAACTAAAGAGAATTTGGGAAGTGAAAGTTAGATTTTGGACGTGTGAAATCTTAGTGGCTACATTAGGGTTTTCTCTGATAAAAGAAGAGGAAAAAGAAAGAGCAAAGAATGAGGAATCATCATATTCATCTTCTTAGTCTTTCTCTTCTCTTTTCTCTTGTTGCATGCCATTCTTGAACTAGGCTCTCTTCCTTGAGAAGAACAAAGCCGTGAGTTCTTGTAACCAAGTCTTCTATTTGGATCCACACTCTGTTCTTGAAAGAGATATGCTTGAATCAATTGAACAACATCATCTTGAGATTTGGTATTCTCCTTGAAGTAAATCACCGTGATCTCTTGCATGATCTATATTAGAGAAAACTATTTTATAGTTCCATTATGTTGCCGGTTTTTCTGAAAAATTAAGCTCTAGACTTTTGGGCTTTAAGAACAATAGCGAGGTTTCATTCATATCTGTTGGATAGTGTAAATCCATAGAGAGACCAGGGTTTTACCTGTGCTAGATTGTATCCCAGAGTTAGCTTCCCCATAATCCCTTGCACGTTACTGGGAGGGCTTGACTATCTTCAAAAAACGAGATAATGACACCTTTTAATGAATCGGTTAACTTAACATAAAGTTGAAGAAGACAAAGACAATCTGAAAAATTGCAACCTGCAGATTGAATCATGATTAAGAGTGCCTATCGTGCTTTATGACTGGACTATGATTCACGACTAAGTTTGAAAAATAATTTTGTTTAATTATTCCATCATTGTTGAGTTTCCCATCATAAAACTAACAAAAACTAGTTTTTGTTTTCTTTTCTCCAAGTCAATCACGGTTAGGTCTTCCATTGTATATATATTTATAAACAACCAACATTTAGTCATCCATTACTCTAGAATCACACAATCTAGGTCCTTGATTCTCTTTCTACTCCCATTATTGATTGAGTTTTTCTTGGTAATCCATTGACTGGGTTGATAGTACTAAACCAAACCCTACATTATGAAGAGCCATTCACTTATGCATATTTTGAAAGAAAATGATTTACAGATGAGGCCAAGTTCCTTTCCTAAAGGATTTGAAATTGAAGCTTCAAGAAGTGGAGGTGGAAGATGTCCACAAGGCACAGTGCCCATTCTCAGGACCCAGAAGGAAGATTTGATAAGGGCAAAATCTTTACCAAGAAGATACCATGCAAATGATGAGAAACTTACATTTAATTCAACTGGTCATCATGTGAGTCAACAAACCCTCTCTCTCTTACTATTATTTGATCCTCATCCATAGCTAATAAATACTGTGAAATGGTTATAATCACATGACAAGGCTGATTTTTTGCCTAGGAAATCTATGGGTTGGGACCTATGATGGACACTTCAATCTAATTCCTAAAACGATTAGACCAGAATGTGGGACTCCCACAACCTATTGGACAAAGAAGCAGCTTGATTGGCTGATTCTTAGGCTACGTTTGGCATTGCTTAAATTATAAATAAGTGTTTTTGTATAAGTGTATTTTTTAAAGCACTTATGGAAACATCATATGTTGTTTGGTAAAAAAATTACCGAGTGCTTATTCCCCTGAAGCCCCATATATGATAATTGAGTCTAATTTTTAAAGAACCTTCTATGTTCCAAAATAAGTTCCATGGATGTGTTATCCATTGATCAAGATTGTTAGCAATGTAGCACAAAGGGGTGTGCATGGATTGGTTCTGGCCGAGCCTTAATAAGCCCAAGGAGGGCTTGCCATTTGATAATACTTTATAATACAAGTTTGGGATGACTCAAGATCCATTAATTCATCATTATAAAAACAAAAAAATTAGAATAAAAGCTCATATATATATATATATATATACACACACACATAAGGTATGAGGCCACGGGCCTTGGGCTAGGCCAAGGTTAACCCAAACATGATCCAAACTTAATTTTGGGCTTAAAGCTAGGCCTAGGACTCCATTAGGTCTAAGCTTTGACCGAACCTTTTTCAGCTAAATTTTGGGCTTGGTTGAACCAAACTAGGCTCAAGCTAGCCTGATCCTATGTACAACCCTAATGGCACATTAGCAAATAAAAAATAAAAAATACAATGAATATATTCCAAAACGAAGTTTTTTTTTTTGTGTTAAGTTATACTAAAATGGTACTTTGATTTAATAATTTATAATAGAAGGATTTTTTTGGTATTTGATCATTTCATATAAAAAAAATATTTTATTATTTATAATAGAAGTTTACTTTTCATATTTTGTCCTCTTAGATTTGACGGTATTTTATGATATATTTTTTTAATAATTGATGATTTTATTGAAAAAAGAAAAAAAATAGTGATACAATAATACTAAAGCATATACTACAAGGGAAATTTTTATTTTATATTAGAAGGTTATTTTTGGTATTTTTTATTTTATATTAAATGGTATTTCAATTATATAATAT
>JAOXJP010211186.1:0-11873 GCA_025762735.1 Platanus orientalis
TCAGTGGGGTTGTGGAAAGTGATGACGGCATACTGTGCTTGTATTGGGGTAAATAGGGCTTACCAGATGGGAAGGGGATGAAACCAGCTAAGAAAGGTTTTGAAATGGGAGAGTTGAACAGGGAATGCTGGGTTTACTATGGTTTGGGCAATGTAAGCAAAGGCAAGAGGGACATAAAAAATGAAGGCAATATGAAATTTCTCAAAGAGGTACCAGAGAAAACATAATGCTTCTTTAGGGAGGTGGTAATACCATCTGATGGTAAAAGGAGCAAGAAAAGGATATTGCGGGTGAGGAATGTGGGTAAAGATGCGGCCATGTCGTTGAAGTTGTAGTGATACGAAGGTATGGAAGTTATGGGTACTACGAGTAGACTGTATGTATGACATGAGGAGAGACTGAATGTTAGGGGGAAGGTGGACAATGTGATTAAGTGGGTCATCTGGAGGGACAGAGTTGAGGGGAAAGAGAAGGGCAATAGGGGCAGGTGTATTTTAGAAGAGATGAGGTTTTCGGGATAGGAGGTCAACAAGATCATTGTGAATCCCCTTGAGATGCTTTATGTGAAAGTCCCATTGTGAGAACTAGGCAGCCCATCGAAGGAGCTGAGAATTGGGGAGGGATTTTTGCTTGAACTGAAGCATCTTGGGAAATGATGATGAATCCATTTCAACAAGGAATGAGCGGCCCATCAAGTGAAATTGGAATTTTTCGAATGTAGAATGATAATGGTGTTCGGCAGGAGAGAAAGTGCCGCTTTTGTAGCCGTATATCTGTCTTTTGCTGTTAACTTTTTCCATAAGTACTGCTCCCCAGTAAAGGTCATTGGCATCGGTTTGTAGAATTTTGGGAGTGTGGTGGTTAGGAATCTGGAGAGGAGGGAGATTGTGAGAGAGCTTTTTGAGGAGCCGAACTGCTAACAAGTGTTTGGTACTTCAAACAAGAGGGTTCTTTTTTAGCAGAGCGGCCAAAACGGACCGGGGTCGGGCTATGTGGGGGATGAAATCGGCCATGTAGTTTACAAGGCCAAGGAATTGCTGGACTTCTGTGGGAGAGGAAAGCTTGTTGGGAAATTTTTGGAGGGCAGTGGAAATGTGAGGTTGGAGGGGTACTGGCCGTTATGAAGGTGCATGCCGACAAAGTCAATTTCTGGTTTGCCAATTTCTATTTTGGAGGAGAGCATGATACCATGGGATTGGACGATGTTTGCAAACCGAGAGAGGAGTTGATGATGGTCTTGGGGGTCTGAAGAAAAAAGAAGAATATCATCAATGTAGATTAGGGTGTTGGAAAGAATTGGCTGAAAAATGCGGATCATGGCTTGTTGGAAGAGTGAGGGGGCAGTTTTAAGGCCAAAAGGAAGGACAGTCCATTGGAAATGGTGATTGGGTATGGAGAATGTTGTTTTAGGTCTGTCTTCAGGGTGAATGCCGAGTTGCCAAAATCTTGATTTAAGATCAAAGTTGGAGAAGATGCGGGCTGCTGTAAGATGTTGGAACATGTCAGCTCTTTGCGGAAGAGGGAACTTGGAATCTGCGAGAAAGCAATTGAGGGGTTGATAATTTATGACCAGGTGGAGCTTATTTCTGACTTGTTCTGCTCTTTTATTGATATAGAATGCCTCGCATGCCCATGGAGAGTTGGTTGGCTTAATGAGGCCATTCTGTTTCAGCTATTCAAGTTCTATTAGAGCTTGTGAGTAGAGTTCTGGAGCCATGCCTCTGTGGGATGCTGTTGTGGGGTTTGTATCTTCATTGAGCTTGAAGGGAAGTTTGACAAAGTATTCTTCATTGGTCCAAAGAGGGCGGGGGTGAGAAAATGTGGCATGTGAAGATGCACAAGCAGATTGGAGAAGCTGGAGGATGGGGTCATAGGAAAGATGGTAAAGGTTAGGGATGTGGGTCCATGGAATGAAATGGGGGGGAAGAGATAACCCTTTATCACTCCATCAGAGAGAATGGAGTTTGTGCAGGAGATCAAAGCCTATCAGAAGATCCTTTCCTGTTAGAGTACATCCGAGAACCTTGTGTTGAATCTTAAGGTTGGGAAAAATTTGGATAGTAATGGGTTTACTGATTTTAGTGATTTGAAAAAGGTCGCCATTGACTGCTCTCAATGTTAATCTGGTGTTTTTCCAATGAGATGGAGGAAGAAGGGTGGGGTTGATAATGGTGGCGGCGGCTCCGGTGTCAAAATAGGCAATGACTGGAATTGGTTTAGCAAATGGTTCAGAGAGAATGTTTATGCGGGCAGTGGGAGTTGGTTGGACCAAATGGGTGGGGGTGACCAGGTCAGTGTTGTATTGGTTGGGTGGAGTGTGATCTTCTGGATTTTCATCATTAGAGGAGGTGTATGGGAGGGCCAAAAGTGAGTCCGGAGAGTAGTAATCTTCTAGAGAAAACTGAGACTCAATGTCAGAGAAATTTGAGTCTGCAAATGGCTGGGCTTGTTGGAGCAGGTGTGCTGCTTGGGCCTTCGTTGGACAGTGACGGGCAAAATGGCCTTTCTGTTTGCAAATGAAGCAGCGGTTTGTTGTTTTGCCCCTGAATTTTTTCTTTTTTAGGAATTGCCATTGTGGTTTTTTCTTTGGGCTTGAAAAACTGTGTTTAAAGAAATGGGATTTCTTTGAGGTTTTGCAATCACATTGCTTTTTATCCTTGCATTTGATAGAGAGTATTATCTTTGCAGGCTAATCCAATTTTTCGTCCCATTGTTTTGACTTGCTTGAGAAATTTGGATGTGTTGCAGAACTTTTCAAGAGCCCGAAGAGAATTCTGATAAATCTCTTCGAGGGATGCAGTTGCAATGGAGAGATTTTTTGTGGTTAGAATTTTTGCAGCCTCATTTCCAAGGGGGCCTGGGAGAGAGTTTAAAAATGCCTGCTTGAGATTGGGGTCATTGAGTCCACTTATGGCATAGAACCTGGAAGACATGTTGCTGTAGTGTCTTTCAAGATCTTTTCTTTTGAAGGAACAACACTTCATTTGAAAAAACTCTTCTCTCTGTTGGTCTGTGTGATAAAATTGGGCACCAATAAACTCATGATGGATTAGTGCTACGAAAGTGTCAATATTAACACTTTGAAGGGCTTGCAATTGTCTGTATTCACTTAGATTGACCCACCAATCCTTGAGTCTCCCAAGTAACCGTGGAGGAATCTGAGCAATAACGGAGGCCTGTGTGGCTAAGGGTTTCTGAAGTTGGACCTGTGCCCATGCCAAAATCTCAAGAATTCGAGTTCTCCATCGAGAGGGGGGAATATCTTCCAAGGTAAAGAATCTGTTTTGGTCAAATGTGGGGGGAATAGGTGGAGGTGGAGGAGATTCTGCTTCATTGCATGGTTCAGTGATATTTGGTTCAGTGACATTGGGTTGGGGTTCAGTCTCATCAGTTTCCATCATCAGGGTGTCAAAATGAGAGGTGAGGGTGTGGTGAGTAGGCTTAGGTTCAGTTAATGGGAAGGAAGTAAGGGGAGAAGAGGCAAGGTGGTTAAGGTATGAACTGATAGGGTTGAATGGTTCGAGAGGAAACAAGTTGGGTGGAGTGCGAGAAGAGGTGCCAGCTGTTGGATCAGGTGGAAGTGGTTTAGAAGAAACTTGGGTGGATGAGCTAGAGGATGACGAAGTTTGTATAGGAGGGGTTTTTAGCACATGATGGTAAGATTTAGGGAAAAGGGAGTGTGGTTCTATGGGAATTATAGGAACCAGTTGGAATCCAATGGCAGGAGTGTAAGGCAGTGGAGGTAGAAATTGGAAGACTGAGTGGGTGGATTCATACAGGGATAAAGAACGGGACGGTGTTGGGGGTGGTGGTGATGCCTGTGATTGCTCTTTTTGCTGAGAGGCTTCAAGGGTTCTGAGCTGGTTTTTTAGATGCTTCTTTTCTGCTTCCTTAACACGAATGAGTTCAGCAGCCTGATAGTAGTCTTTGACTGTTCTAGCAATATGGCCCAGTTCTGCTTTGAGAGCAGCTATCTTGGCCCGAAGATCTTGACTTAGGGCGTCTAGAGAAGTGAGTTGTTTGGTGACTGATGTCTCTAGTTTTGTTTGGTTTTCAAGAATCTTGGTGAGAATCTGGTTTTGCTTGACTGCATTCTCGGTTTGCCAATTCAACGAAGCATTTACTGGAGATATTCTCTTTGGGGTACCATCTGAATTTTTTCCCGCAGGAGTTTTGATCTTCCATGAATGTTTTGTCTTCTGTTGAGGGAGTTCGAATTCTTCAAGAGTAGGAAAATGCTTATGGTAGGTGGATGAGCTAGGGGAAAACATGCAACAACCAAGGATGGTAGGGCGAGGAGCAATGGGGCCATTGGAAGAGGCCTTATGGAGACATGATAAGGCTTTTTGGTAGTACGGTGGAAGAGTGGGAGGAGGTGGTTGAAATTGTCCCCAGTTATCTGGGGGAAGAGCGGGTGGTTTGGAGGATTGTGGTCTACGATAGAGAACATAATAATCAAATTTCCCAGAATGTTCTCCGAAGAGACCAACTTCAAGATCTCCTCTTTCAAATCTTTCTTGCAGGATCTGTTGCTGGGAGCGTTTATAACTCCGAGATTTGGGGTACAGGTTTCTCTCTTGCTCAAGCTCAAGTTCGATTTGATAAGAGTCCTCATTGCACGCTTCGCAGGTGCAATCTACAGCTTTGTGCCCTTGCTGGAGGAGGAGAAGCATACGGTCTTCGGTTGGATTTTGTGGAATGAAGAGCTCTGTCAAATTGGCTTCTGTAACAAAAGGATTTTTTGGAGCTTTTCCTGACGGTATGAAACTGGTTTCTACTGAGCCATCAGATTGTCTGAGATAGACTGGTTCAGTGGCTGTAATAGCTTCATTTCTGCCATGAAAATTTTCATACTGAGTCGTCCACTTTGCTGGGAGAAGAGCCTTGAGAGAATCTGGGGAAAGTTGTCTAGGAACATAAGTGCAGGTAGGAACAGATGCAACATCTATCTTGAGGAACAGGGCATCGTGATTTTGGGCAAAATCTGGAACCGGGATGTCGAATGAATGGTTTTGAACCCTATATGCTATCTGGTACTGAAGTGTTGCTACCACTGCAGTAGCTATCTGTGGTGTTCCTGTGATCTGTACTTGAACTTTGAGGCAGTCCAAGGCATGGGGATCTTGAAGGGAAATGGTGTAGTTGGGTATTAGCGTGATGAAGACTGTGCCTGCATTCAATGTTGAAGTGATGGTCCCCAAAGTTGCATGAGGATAGAGTCAGAATCGGGTGTCTAGAATTGCAAGATTTGACACTACTAGTAGTCCTTTTCTTCCATGAAAGGTGAGAGCTAGTTTAATAGCTCTAATGTGTATGTGGGAATAATCGTGACGGATCCATTGGGGAAGAAGCTCAGTTAGAAGATCAATGGGTAAGAATTGTTCTTGTTCGGTGGCCAAAATAGGATGAGCTGAAAAATTTGAGGCTTGAACATATTCTTTAATGGGGTTCGAATGTTCAGTACCCAAAAGTTTTTTGATCTTCTTTCTGAAAGAAGACTGTGGTTTACAGTAGACAGCATAGGGATTTATTACTGGGAACTGGGAAACAGGGACCTTAGAGTCTTTAGGTAGGTATTCGATTTCATACAAATAGTCGAGTTTGGCAGCAGCAATAGATTTGAAAGATGGTGGTTTGGAGAGAGAGGGAAAAGCTGCAGATGAAGGAGAGGGCCTAGGGGGTTCCATTGGTGAGATGGGTTGTCCTGAAATCCTTGACTTTAGCATACTTCTTCTTTGGAACAAGGGAGATGAAAGTAGAGTTCAAGCTTTTACATAAAGAGCTACTGCCTTAGATATGTCATTACCCATCACATCCTAAAAGAATTTGAGCGGTTTGATTTGAAATCCATCCGTGTTGATGCCACTCATGGCTTCCCTCTCTCTTCTCTTTCCATAGGTGCATCTACAAGCTCGCTCGCTCCTTTGAGGTATATCTCTTATCTTTCTACTTCTCTTTTTAGTTTCTTCTTCTCTTTATCTTACTTTTCTCCATATTCTTTTTTATCTTCTTCTTTCTATCATTATTCTTCTGTCTTCCTCTTCCTCTTCCTCTTAAACTTTCATTAAAGCACCTTTAAGTTTCTGAAATTCCGTGATTCAACCATCAATTATTGTCGGAATTTAATGAAATTTAACCGTAGAACCTTGGAACACGTTAGAAGCGGTCATAAAAATTTCAGAATTTTTTGATGCGTATTTTGGTAAATTTTCAATTTTTTTGTTCAAAATTACAAAATAACCATTTTGGGTCCTTTATACTTTTCTTCTATTCACTTCTAATTCATTATATTCTAACTCTTTTTCTTTGACTCTATTTACTGATTTCTAAATTTTCATGATTGTGTTTTTTAAAGTTCAATTCTTGATTATTTTGCCTCATCCTTTATTTAAATTATTTGGGGCTTTGGAAAATTATTTTGCATCAAATTTTGGTATATGCTCTTTTGTGCTGCATCAACAATGTCCTTGTCCGATTTCATGAGAGATTGGTTGGAGTCTATTTCCTCCTTATCCACCTTGGAAGCAAGAGATCCCCTTCGCGGCCAGCCAAGTAAGATAAGCTCCTTCAAGCTTAATTTTGATAGTGCCTCTAAAGGTAATCCAAGTCCAACTAGATTTGGGTGTGGTCTCTTAGATGCTGCCGGTAATATCATTCAGGTTGTTGTGGGTCTTGTAGGAAGCAGTTGGGCATTCAAGATATTTGTATTGAGGGGGATTCTAAGGTTGTAATTGGGTGGGGTTTGGGAAAGAGAGATGGTTCTTGGAGATATGTCATTTTGTTCATGGGATTGGGGAACTTGTTATGCTTTTAGGCACTCATCTTGTCCATATTTCTAGGGACCATAATACTTTAGCTAATAAGCTGGCTAACTGGGCGGTGGGGTTGTAGTCTATTTTTAGAGGTAGTGTAATGCTAGACTGTGGCATCTAGGGACTTGTTCCCTATTGTTCTAATACTATTTCTCCTCTCTCAATAAAATCTTTTGTAATTTATCCAAATATATATATATATATATATATATATATCACAATTGATATGATAATCCAAATCAAATTTAACTTTGCAACTAGTGAAAACGTCTAAAAGTAATCAATGCCATATGTTTGAGCATAACCCTTTGCCAATGGACTGGCTTTGTATTGATCAATGAAGTCATCCCATAAATACTTATGAGTGTAATCCCCTCAACATCCCACAACATTTTCTGATAGGCAAGGAGACTAGATTCTAAGTAGAGTTCGGTTCTAAAACACCCATTTCCTCCCATAGCACGGTCCAATTAGGTTGAGATAATGCTTCCTTCAGATTGCAAGCAAGAGGAATGGAGGAGATAGCAAAGCAAATGACATGTAAGAAGAAAACAAATACTTATACAAGACAAAGTTGTTAATATGATGAGATGTACATGAATGCCTAGCCTTACAAAGTGAAATAGGCAAGTATGAAGAAGAGGTAGAGTGATGAGGATCAATATCATAAGGAGATTCTATGGGAGAAGCTGATGTGTGGAGACCTATACTTGTCGTGTAACGGTGGTAAACAACAAGGTTTAAAGTATTGATATCACGTGCCGTATTGCGACTTGGGGATATTGATACGTATTGTGTATTGCAGCTTATTGTGGAGAAACACTTGATAAAACCATGAAACAAGGGAAACACTAATCAAATGAAGGAATTTTTTTATTTATGAAACTTCAAGATTTGATGGAATAAACAGTAATATACACTTAAGAATCATTACATATAGTATACAACCATCCATGATGGTGGGGAGAACAGTCATCCTCATGACATGTTGTTGCATATGGAATCTATCTAAACACTACGTAAACCTTGAAATTTTTTAATAAAACTTCAGGAAATGTTATTAAAAGCATCATTAAACACTTATAAACCATTACATTTCATTACACACTTAGGTATCAATATGTTTCAAAATGTTCTACATGTTTGCTGTAATTTTCTGAAATTTTTAAAGAATATTTTATAAAAAAATATAAGAGAATTTTTAAAAATATATAGAAAATGTAGTAGAATTAAGAGAAATGTATCAATGTGTTGTAATATGGTTTCTTTATTTTTTCAAAAATTTTGCCATTATTTATTTATTTAATAATTATATAAATACAAAAAATATTTTTATTTTAGAAATATACCAAATTGACATATTATGTGCATAATGGGCTTTAGTATCTCATATAAAAAAAAACAGCCTAAACAATACCCATTTGGTATGTTTTTTTTTAAATTTTCTTTAATTTTTCAAAATACATAATTTTAATTTCCAAAGTTTACTTTTAATTCCATATATGTGTAGATCTATCACATATATGACGTAAAAAATCTAAAAGGATTGGAACAAAAATAGAGCACTTATTGAAGTTGACGAAATTTCGGGTTTTGGCTTCAATTTGTCAATCCGGCCTAAATACTAGTTTTAAACTGAAATGGACTCCAGTGGAGTCCTAGATTTAGCTTTAGGAAGCTAGATCCACACAAAATTGCAAAAAAAAAAAAGAAAAATGGTTTAAAGCAAATTTGGGCACTTGCAATACGGGTGGAGAGATGCGATACTATATGGGTATCGTGTCTTGCAGGGGGTTTTAAGAAATGTAGGTTGAAAATCTCACAGGTATCGTGAAATGTGTGTGATACGTGCCGCGATATGTGTGAGATTTAACAATATATAAAACTGAGGGTTGTTATTGTACCTCTGGCCCATATCGCGCAATACTTTAAACCATGGTAAACAATAATGGGCTTAGAGGTAGGAAAAGGGTGAGAAACAATAGCCTTGTATAGGAATAGGGAGAAGAAGAGAATGACACTCCCTTGTTTTTGAAGGGGATCTATTTAAGAGTTACTGCTCTTTGATTAGTCAGGAACATCCTTAGAGAAGGTAACATCTTTAGAGATGCACCACCTACGAGAGACTGGATCATAACATTTATATCTTTTGGAACAATGAATAGCCAATAAAGACACATTTAATGGATATGGGCTTAACTTATCAAGACTCTCATTAAGTAGTTGAATAAAACAACTAATGAAAAAGAATCAGATTGAGGGTATAAAAGGGAAAATAAAGAATTCAACCCTTCCTAAGACCTTGGATGGTGCATGATTAATATGAAAAGACATAGTCAACAAGGAATCAGACAAAAAATATTTAAGCATATTAGCAGAAATCAAGAGAGCATTAGTTACCTATAGTAGGTGCCGGTTCTTGCGTTTTGCAACTCCATTTTGTTGTGGAGTTTGAGAGTAAGAAGTTTGAGATATTATTTCATGATCTTGCAAAAATGAAAGAAAGGCATACAACAAATATTCTCCTACATTATCTGTACAGAAGGATTTTAATGGAAGTGTTAAATTGATTCAAGATTTCCTTATAAAAGCACTCAAACATAGTAATCACTTCAGTTTGATCCTTTAGCAAATACGCCCATGTCATGTGAGTACAATCTCATTTAAGTTGACAAAATATTGGTATCCATGAGAAGAGACAATATGGGCTGACCTCAACACATCACTATGAATCTAGTAGAAAGGACAAGTGCGAAAATGACTGGGAGGAAAAGTGGTGCAATGATGTTTAGCAAATTCACATGTTTCACAGTTCAATGAAGAAGAGGTAATAGATGGGAACATAGGTTCAATTGACTGAGGTTGTTCCAAGTTCCAAGTATGAAACTGAAAGTAGGATGAAGGATATGCAATTTGGGGGAACAAGCTAGAGCATTTTTTATAGGCTAGGAAATAGGATGTACGACTTGGTCACTTGATATCAGCAACCTAGAACTCTGCTTTTGGAAATTTGGAATGACTTTTTGAACCATTTTCATGTTGTTTAAAGTAGCATTGTCCTAGCTGGTTGTTTTTTTCAGCTAGAGTGCCAACTAATACCGGGCATTAATGTTCCTTGTTTGGGTGACAACTCCCCTGGTTTATCATTCAACTTATCAATTTAAGCATTCTCAAGGAACATTTTTTTCTCTTGTCCTGTCATTCATAATTATGCCTGAATTTAAACAATTTCATCTTTCAATGCTTTGAAGTGCCCTCTATCACCAAGGATCAAGTTCTTGTTATACTCTAGCTTGACTACTATCGAATTGAACTTTTTTGAATGCCCAGACTAGAATTCTTCAATGGTTCATCTAAAATTGTTTCACTTTTGACTGCTACGGGGCTTGATTTTTTGTTTGCTGGATTTGCATTCTTCTTGGAACTCTGAGGATTTGAATCCATTAATTTGGCTCATCAGCCTTTTTTTTTTTTTTTTTTTCTTTTCTTTTATTTCAATGCCTATAATGCACTTACATGTGTCTTTATCTACTAATATTTATAGCTGACCAGCAATTCTGATAATTCTTAATGTTGCTTTCACTTTTTTGATTGCAGGGTGGATGTTGTGATTTCTGTAATATGGGAACTCATCATTCTTGCTTTCCTGGTTTTCTCAGCAGTTTCTCTATATTTTAGGTACATGCGACTTGCATTTATTTTAATATGCATCACTTTGCTGTTGCTTGTATGCATGAAAATTACAAAGCAAGTAAGATTGGCCAGGAAAAAGAAGCGAAGAATGCTTCTACCATTATCAATGTAGAGCTGTATTGAGGATTGAGCCTCCTGGAAGTGACCCGGATTTGTTGTGTAAAGTGTGAGTTATTGAGCGTTGCTGGGGGCTCATCTTTTTCGTGGCATATATTTTTACACTAAAACAAGTTGGTGAAATATTCATTGATATTATTATCATGTTATACACACTGGCAATGCAGTGGATTCTAGATGGTGGCACTGCAGGGGACACTTATGCTGCAAAAAGGCCTTGTTTAACAAGCCCTGCCTAAGTCGTTGGTACGAGGGACTGTCTGCTAGAGATTGTGTTGAGAGCGTATTTGTTTCTGCAAAGCTGTTCCTTTCCCTCAGAGCTGGTAATGGGTCTTGTTCGGGGTTGGTTTAAAGATGCCCAAGAGATACGGACCCTGATTTACACCTATTTGGAACAGTGGACCATGGCCCAAAAAAAAGTCGGGCTGCCTGGATGCACCCTTCTTGCCAAAACTAGGTTAACTTGTTCAGAGAATGACCTACCAAAACTAATCTGAATTTAAACCGCGTTGTGATTGACCAACCCAAACCTGAAAAGGCAGAGTTTGGGCTGGTTGAGGTTTGGATCACTCATTATTCAGTATCAACACATGGGGTCTCAGGTTGTAGATGTGGAACCTTTTTGTAGTCTTGTAGATGTAGTGGCGTTTGCAATGCCCATATTTGGTCTGGTGTATTCTTTTTGGCTTTACAATGGACACTAGACAATTCTACTCAGGCAGGTTATTTGGGTTGCATTTTCTTATTTCCATTGATGCTTTGTTGAGAATAGGTGATCAAGTGGTTTTACGGATCTAGTGCTTTCTAATGGATAAGCATGGTGTCAGCTAGAGTCTGGAGGTTGCAATTAGATGCCGGTGGTGGGTGAAATAACAAAACACGTTTACACTCAATCCTAACCTGCTTGTTGGGTTGGTTCATGGGTTATGTGGTAATTTGTTTTGGCAGGTCAGATTCGTGTTGTGCTAAGTTTAGGGTAAAGACTATATGTGTCAACCTGAACCTGACCCATTTATTAATCGTGTCAAAGCGGGTAGTTGAGGGCGCTAGGACCACAACTTGATTGGGCCAAGGGCTCTTTGATAGGTGTGCCCATTATAATATCCATAATCAAATTTAAAAACCCGTCAACACTGTTATCTTTTCAGCTTCGGTCACTCACTGAGGCCTGAAAAAGTTGGCTTTAAAACCTTTGTCAGCAATACTCCACACCGCTCCGGCAACCAATAGAAAGCTCAGAACCATACCTAG